>PVKM010001702.1:0-73883 GCA_004027735.1 Carollia perspicillata
TTTGAAAAGTACTTTAAAAAGCATGAGATTTCCAACTCAAACCTATTGACATTAGGACCTAATTTCCTAGGTAATTTGTGGTTTCAATATACATTTGTTTATAAACTCTAAGCACCATGCATATTTATGAAAATTGAGGCCTATATCTCTGTATATATTGCCTAAAATTTCCTCAGTCGGTATACCAATTTATTGGTTGCCATGTTGCAAAGAAGATCTATAGCACAGATGGGGTTAAGGAGCTTCTTGCTCTCTTTGCTTCTCCTCCCACTGGTTAACATCGTGCTCTTAGCATTTTGAGAAGAGGGACACCCAGGGAATGACAGGGTGGGTAGGGATGGGCATGGAGCTAGATTAGTTGAGAGCATACAATGCATCAATAATTTCATGCTATTGCACTTAAACTCTCACAACATAGTATAATAAAAATTGTAGAGGTAAAAAATGAATTATTTAAGTATTTAAGTAAAATGGGGATAAGTATTATTCCCATTTTACAGGTAAGAATCCTAATTCAGTGAAGCTGAGTCAGTTGCCTGAAGTTACACAGCATGGAAGCTTCAGATGTTGTATTTGAATTAAGGACCCACTGATTACAAAGGCCCTGTTCTATCATTCCATACTGACTTCCAGGGAATACTCAATGATACTGACTATAAAGATGCTTTTTTTCAGTCAAAGAGGCAACTGGGTAAAATGGGATTTGAAATTTATCCTAGAGTTTCTCTACTGAAATAATTTGCTGTTGCAATTATCAAACAAATCAAGACAAGACTGAATTCAAACACTGTAGGAAGAGTCACATTCAAATGGCAGAGTGAAGGAATACAGCTTTGGTGCATCCTGGCTTGTTCCTTTTTTCCTTTCTAAAGTACTTTCACCTCCCCGGATACACTGCTCATGGGCTGACTCCCAGAACCTCCTGCATCTGTGCTCCCCAGGTAGCACCAGGCCACTTCCATTTTTATTGTTCTAATAAAACCTACCTAGTCTGCAACCTTATCATTTAGGCCTTTAGGTGGAAAAGGTAACCTTCTAACATAACATAAAAGCTGGCTCTTCAGTGATATAAAAAACCCTGCTAAAACTCTAGCCAGATTAAATAGGAAAAAAAAAGCCATATTATTGATATTAGGAATAAAAGAGGTGGTACTAGTCAAATTTGATATAAAGTAAAAGGACAATAAAGAAATCTATGAACAATCACATCGATGCATTTACAACTGAAATGAAATAGACAAACATGTCCATTTCTACTGCAAGATACTCAAGCAATACTTGAATATTTAATAGTATATATTTAATAAACACTAGCTTATTTGAGTAACCTAGTATCTATTACAGAAATTAAGTTTGTAGTTGAAAACCTTCCCACAAAGAAAAAACTAGGCCCAGATGGCTTAACCAGTGATTCTACCAAACATTTAAAGAAGAAACGATACCAATTCTAAACAAATTCTTCTAGGAAAGAGGAAGGACTACTTCCCAAATCATTCTACGAGGTCTGCATTGCCCTGATATCAACACTAGACAAAGTCAGTAACCAAAAAAGAAAACTATAGACCAACAGATACAAAAATTCTTTAAATTCAGTAAATTGATTCTAACAATATGTAGAAAGAATAATACATTATGACCAAGTGTGATTTACCTCATGAATGAAAGATTGGTTAATATTCAAAAGCGATCAATGTACTGTAATTCATCATATCAAGCAGACTAAACAAATAATGTAAGAGTATCTCAACAGATACAGAAAAAGATTTTGATGAAACTCAATCTCCACTACTGGTGATATTCATCCCATACTAGGAATAAAAGGGAGAGTCCTCAACTGACAAGGACCATGTAAGAAAAATCTAAGGTTAATGTCATGCTTATTAGTAAGAGACCAAATGTCTTCCTTGTAGAACCAGGAAAAGGTAGAAAAATCCTACTCTCACCATTTCTATTTGACATTATATTTAAGGATCTACCTCCATGCAGTAAGAAAATACAAATAAATAAAAGGCACTGTGATTGGAATGGGAAAAGACAAGGCATCTTTATTTACAGATGACATGGTGGTCTGCATAAAAATATGATAAAATCTATACAGAAGAGAGATACTTAAAAAATTTGAGGTTAGCAAAACTGCAGGTATAAGAACAAATGACAAAACTCAGTTACATCTTTCTGTACTAGCACTGAACGATCAAAAGCATAAAGTATAAAAAAATCCCTAGTAGCAGAAAAATATGAAATATTTAAAGGATACATCAGACAAAGATATGTAACACTGATACTTAAAGGCTATAAAACATAGCTGAGAAAAATTGAGGGAGATCAAAATAAATGGAACAAAATTCCAAACTTTGTAAGTATGTTGTCTCTTCAAATTGATCTATCCTATTAATCAATTTCCCAGTGGAAATTGACAACCTTATTCTAAAATTTACAAGTATTGTAAATACAAAGAACTTGGAATAGAAAAAACAAAACAAAAAAACTAAAAGAAGAAGAAAAAGGTTGGAGGACTTTATGATCTGACTTTAAGACTTGTTACGAATAGAGGTATCATGGGTGGCATATTATGGCTTGTCACTGTCATGGTATCAACATAGAGAGATCAACAGAAGAGAATAGAAAATCAAGAAATAGATACATTATGGCCCTGAGCGGTGTGGCTATGTTGTTTGGGAGTTGTCTCACAAAGTGAAAGGTCACCGGTTTGATTTCTGCTCGAGGCCCATGCCTGGGTTGCTGGTTCAGTCCCCCAGTCAGGGCGTGTGCCAGAGGCAACAGATCAATGTTTCTCTCTCACATCTATGTTTCTGTCTCTCTCTATCTCCCTCCCTTCCCCTTTCTCTATTAACAAACAAACAAACAAACAAACAAATAAATAAATAATCTTTAAAAGAGACATAGATCCATACATATATGGCCAATTGATTTTCTAACAAAGTTCTGAAAGTAATTCAACAGAGAAAGTAAAGTTTTCTTTTTTAATGGTATTGGTACAGTTAGATACCCAAATGCAAAAGAATGAACTTGGACCTCACATGCAAAAATTAACTCAAAATGGATCACAACCTTAAATGTAAAACCTAAAATTACAAAACATCTAGAGAAAACCCTGGAAGAAAAACTGTGTGCTCTCTGGCTAGATAAAGATTATTGAAATAAAATACCAGAAAACATGATGTATTAAAAATGAATAAATTGAACTTGATAAAAGTTAAGAACATCCCTTCAAAAGGCATTATTAAAGATAAAGCACAAATTAGGAGAAAATGTTGTACATATTTGTCTAAAAATAAAGATTGTGTTGGTGAGGATATGGAAAAACTGGAACTTTCATGCACTGCAGGTGGAAATAAAATGATACAACAACTTTGGACAACATTGGTATTTATTTTTAAAAATGAAAACACACCTGCCATATGACCCAGCTATATTCTGCACCTAGGTATTTACCTAAGAGGAATAAAGCATATATGTACACAATAACTTACACACAAATGTTAAGAGTAGCTTAATTTGCAATATCTCAAAATTAAAAATGACCCAAATGTCTATCAGCAAGTGGACAGATAAACTGTGTTATATCCATTCACTGGCATACTAATCGGCAGTAAAAACAAATGCAACTCCTGAAATGACCAGGGTGGATCTAAAATAACTATGCTGAGTGAAAGAAGCCAGACAAAAGAGTGCTTCCATTTTTATAAAATTAGAGAAAATTCAGCCTAATTTGAAGCGACAGAAAACCTGTCTGTGGAGCCTGAGAATGGGGATGAGAGAAGAGTGGTGAGATGTAACAGGAAGTGATATGAAACCCTGGAGGTGATAGATGCATTAGTATCTCATCTGTGGTGACAGTTTCACAGGTATTACTATGTCAAAACTTACGCTGTATACTTTATGTGTAGTTTATTGTGTATCAGTTTACTCACCAAAGCCATTTTCAAAGACATTCTAGCAAAAGAATGAGGGTTTGCATTTTTTTGAGCAATAGTTTTCAGTCCTTCTGAACTTCTGGAAAAACACAAAAGAGGCAACTGACTACATATTGGGGAGGAAAAAATAGTCTAAGTGACCTTGAGTCAGTAATCCTTTACTAAACTGTACCCCTGGCAGAGGATCCTAACTTTAACCATTTAGAAATTATCCAAATTCTCATCATGGGCATGTTAGACATCATACACCTTTACTGTACTTAAAAGAAACTTTTTCAATAAAAGACAAGTTGAATACATATACACTTCAAAAAGAAAATGAATATCAGGAGGAGAGCCAAGAATAATCAACATAAAAACCTTATTCTAGTAAAGCAATTGGGCTTGAAGTGATAATTATTTGAAACAGTAGTGCAAAGTATCAAGTTATTATAGGTGGAAAAAAGTTAGGCTGGGCACCGACTTTTCTGTAACAACATTCACCTGTGGATAACACGAAGCGATGACGAGGAAACATGTTGATTACAATTGATTTAGGGCACTGAGATCCCATGTTTTTCAAGGATGATTTTTATAGAAGAAATTACTTCAAAAAAAGTTATTGGTGTGTGAAACAACTTTTTAAAAAATTCATAGATAAAGGGATAATGCAGGGATAATGCAAATTCAGGGGCAATAAAGAACACTCCCTGGCTGAAGCCAAGACACCTGCAAATACACTTCACATGAATAATATATCTGATGGGACATAGAGGAGCAACAAATTTTTGAAGACTAATGGACTTTTTAAAAAGGTAACTACACACACACACACACACACACAAATATATATATATATATCCCATGAGGATTTGACATTTGCAACCCAATCACCTTGGAAGACGGTGTTCTTATTGTTTCTGGAATGAACCTCATAAAATGAAGTTACGCACTACCAAATCCACAAATGAAGGAAAGAAGGGAGGGAAGGAAGGAAGGAAGGAAGAAAGGAAGGAAGGAAGGAAGGAAGGCCAAACTATCTTATAAATGTACAATCTTTTATCCTTCAGGATTGAAAACTGATACATGAGATGGGTCTCCAGACTGTCCATGAGCTCAGACTGAGGTCATTGACAGGGAAAGTCAATGAAGAGCTATAAGGAAAAAGAACAGTTATTCAGGTATGTGTTATATGTGTATGTATATTCAACTGTCAGTCACACCAGTAGCATCAGTTTATGTCTAGTGCCCTACAAAGTGTGTGGTACCTATCCTATATTCTACACATCTTTAGAATGATACAAATACTCACATTAATATGAAGGCTATTACTTTGGAATGCAACGTAATTATTTTATTTGAGAAGGTATGACCAGTTTAAACCAGTTTTAAAGAATGTTTCCAAGTTTAAAGTATATTTCAAGCACACAGCCATAATCTCTGAAAAAATCCTAAAATGTTAGTAAGAAATGCCAATGATGCAGGCTGTAATCCATGTCTCTGTGAGGTAAGAACATGGTAAATATACAGCAATAACTTCATCAATTAGACAATGAATTATCCATAAAATGTTAATTAATGAATCTGTTTTTTATTAAACAGATTAAAATATTATTAAAAGTGAAGAGTTTTATAAATAAAAAATTCTTTTAACAATTAAACTCATGATCAAACATTACAAATTCAGAGTTAACTAGTTTGGAATTTGGGTAGGGTAGTCTGATAGTGGGTTGAAACTTATCTTTTCACTACGTTAAAATAGTAAAAAGCTATGCGAATATATTTGTCATCCACTCATTCACCGTAGTGACCAAAAAATACTGTATCTAAACAATGAACAGCAAATAGGATTTCAATGAATAGTTCATAATTCTTAAAACCAATTTCACTCCTTGGCCAGGTGAACTGGGTGCATCTGACAAAGCAAGACTGTCAGCCCTATTCTTGTGTTCTGGTGGCAATATCTGGTCCTTGTGGGCAGCATCACGTCCTACTTTGTAAATCTAGTCCTCAACACGGCATAGCGCACAACTTTGCGAATTTGACTCGGCAGCACTGTCTTCTGTTCTCCCCGGCAGGGCTACCCTCCCCACTCCCCAAAGTCACCCTCCTCTTTGCAGCGCTCGGCCTTCACTTCGCATGCTCTCGCTCCCTCCCCGCTCTTCTCCACCCAGCTCTCTCATGTCCCACTCAGGGTGAATGACCCTCAGCTTCTGTATTTCCAAAGAACTTCGTGTGCACCGCTGCATTTGTGCACTTTAGAAGCTAACATTTATAGATCTACTAGTTTAGAATCTCTTAAAAATATTTGTATTTAGTACTGCATTTTCCACAGATTATTAACATTCCAGGCAAATAGTAAGGACTCGGTAAATATGAAATGAATTGTATGACTGAATTCAACACTTTCTCTCATACACACACAGAGCACAGTAGGCAAAGTCACTGTAATGGGCAACTGTAGGAGACTGATCAAAATATTATCAAACAACTACATTTATTGAGTACCTACTATTTGCCAGGCAATTTATTAATGGCATTATGTACATTATCTTAATCCTTTTAATAACCCCAATCTCTTGGATGACAAAGGCAAGATTCAAAAAAGTTAAGCACATTAAATGGAGGGAAAATGCAAGTATGTTGATGAGCACAGATTCAAATCCAAATATTCCTAGTTATAATGACTCTAAATCTTGTCCTTGTGTGTCTTCTCTTTAATTCCTTTCTCTCCCACGCCCACCGATATAGCTATTATTATTATAAAAATCTATTATTCAGTTTATATTTTTCTAACAATCTGTTTTCAAGATTCTAGGCTAATTATGCATTTTTAATATTAAGGATATCTAATGATTTTTGCCTACTCTAATATTATTTTTTAAAATCAACTTCTAAGCAAAAAACATCAGTGTTAGAATTAGATATATAGTTGAAGATGAGGTAGGTGGTATATGGAATAACGTGTCGTCATCCTTTAGAGCAGTTTGAAATACACAAAAAGCCCATACAAACAAAACCAGAACGTCGAAAGTCCAACATATACAAGAACGGGATATGCTCCAACACAAGAACGGGATATGCTCCAAAACGAGCTCTTGCAGCCCTTTCTACGTGACGATCTCCAGGATTATAGATGCTATGAAATTTCCTGTTCTTGAATATTTATTCCTTTGCTTTATACGAAAGGTCTTTAAAACAAGGGAGTCATAACTAATAGATTATAATATCTCTACCTTTACAAACTGAATTTCTTATGAGTAACATAAACCACAAATGAAAGTACTTGTACCAAAGTACTGAACCTTTCTTCTTCTATTAGCATATCGGTCTGCAATCATATCTAGATCAATAGTGAAGATATCCACTTAAAAGAGAGCCATGCTTTCTTTTGTCAGAAATTCATTACTTTTTATTAGGGTCATTGCTTGAAAACTTCAAAACACCATATGGACCTAATTGTGGTTTATTTTGGCAAAAAGGAAGACACTGTAGAACAATTGAGGCATTACATTCTACAATTCCATTACTTTCATCCCTCTCCGTTTTATTACTGTGTCATTAAAGGCAACTTGAGTGAGCGAAGAATTATAGTGTCATGTGTACAGGCTAGTAGATTAATAACCAAACACACTCAAGTTTAAAGGTATCTAACAGCTGTTTTCATTATTTTGTGTAAATACGCTTGAAGCACATCTATCTGATTAGTGGATAGAGTGCTCTTCTCTGTCACATGCCAGAGGAACTGCTATGTGCAAGTCATCAAAGTGCTCAGAAAATGAGTTTACATTGTTCACTGCTGAAGTACACAAATGTCAGAAAGTGACTGCGCATCAAAGCGTAGTCAAATCATCTGCTGCAAACAAACAGATTCCAACGCACATTCAGCTAAAAACATTCCGCTGCAGCACACCGACTGAACTGGACTTACTGCTGGCCAAAGGAATTGATAGGAGAGAATGAGATGGTTTTTTAGAGACCAGGAAATGACTTCGAAATCTGAAGCATTCCTACAGATTCATACAGATAATCATCTACATGCTTTCCAACAGAGTCAACATCTAAAGTTGTATTATTTTTATCCTGAGAATATTCATTAACTTTTACATGCTTTTAAATGTGAACGGATAAGGAAGCATGTCATATATTCTTATTTTATAGCTCGTATATGCTTAAAATCCATACGCACACTTCTAATGCAGCGATCCCTAATTCCAAGCTCAGACAAATCTTTTATCCTTTATTCACTTTCATGCTGCTATGTTCTATCTGCTAATACATGGACTTTGAATTCCAATACGCAATTGCTAGCTACTTAAACATTTCAGAAATATTTATCCTCACCTATCAGCCCTTGTCCTGCTACATATTCACTTCACTTGACCTCTGGTCTTCTTTAACTGTAGAAACACTTGACTCCCATTCCATTACAGAGTTGACAGGTTCAACCACTGTGCTGCCTGCCCACTCAGTGGCGTTTTCCACTTCATCACCATCTCTCTCTGCTTAACTGTCTCTGTGGTTTCATGTCCCCTGGGTCTGCCTAAATTTGATGTTCTAACCCAGACATTTGTTTTTAAATCTATTCAAAACTATTCCTTTCCCCTTTTTGTGGGGGGTGGGGTGGGGCAGAGGGATAGCACCATCCTGATGTCATATCCATGCACAACCCCTGCAATAATGTGAGTGCTGAAGATTCTCAATAGTGATGAGTGCAACTTCCTTCTTTTCCCAAAGCTTGGTGTTAAAAATGTCCCACCCCCCACCTCTACTTAAGCTCTCTGTCAAGAACCCTGATTTTGACAAATCTGGCTTCCTCAGAAATGCCTTTAAACCACTTTATGATTGCCCTTCCAGTCACAGAAACACTTGTTTCAAATTTGTCTGTCTGCCTCTTCCAAGTTTCTCATCTTTTCCTTCAATTTCATCCACTTGGTCTTTGGGGATGTTTACACTGAAGCTCGTATTTCAAGACTCATCTAGTTTTCTCTCAAGCATCTCTAAGTCCTCTGTGCTGTTTGAAGGCTTGCCTTGTCATCTGTGTACTCTGTCTGTCTGCACCTCAGTTTCCTTCTGCCCCACTGCTGAGAGGCTGGAGCACTCCTGAGAGCGAGGCTCTAGCAGCACTAACGCAAGCCAGACCTGGCTGTGGAGGTGTTATGTAAGCTTCTCCACGCTGAATTGACAATGAGTTTCTACACTGACCTTCAAGTTTCAAGCTTATTCTGAGGTGTTCTGTGAGGATAACAATAAAAAATGTCAAGATTTTCAGTTAAGGCTAAAAACTAGCTTTTCAAAAGGTTAGACGGTAATTATATAGCCCACACCCAATATTTTCATGTCACCTTTCGAAGTGGTAAACCTCATTTGTTGACGTGTTGACACAGCTCCACAAAGCAAATAAAACCTATCCAGGGACACTGATTCTGCCCAAACTGAGTCTAACCATACTTTCTCCAATTGTTACACAAGGTTCCTTTAAAATTAAGGAGTCACAATGCAACAATGACCTTTTTTTGCTCTATTCATTTATTCCATAAAGTAAATAGCACTTAAGCTAAACAAGAGCGCTAGATGGTGAGTGCAAATTATAGCCCATTTCTCTCAGAAGAGAAGAAAAGATACAAGCCGAGTGCTGACACAATCCCACTGGTTCTTCTGTAGCTGCCACACGGATTTCTCTCCCCAAATCTTTGAGCATTGTCTGCCCACTAATGATATTTATTAGAAATCAACAGTGAAGAAATGTGCCGGTGCTGTAGGCCGTTAAATGGCATTAAAGATAGAATCCCCACACTTAAGAACCTTATAATCAAATGACTGCAAATGCATAAATCAACTGACAATAGACATGCATACACATAACATATGCACACAAAATTATGACCCCATATATTGTAACACTTAATTGAAAAGCTTCCCCTATTAGTCTGTCTGGGTCAGCACTATAGTAAGCAATTGAAGTATGGAATAAATTAAAGGCAGTAAATTACCACAATGTATTGTATAAAATAAATGACCTAGTTGTCTAATACAAGTGACATTACACAGCAAAGACTTCTGAAGAAGAAAAATTCTAAGTAGAATTCTTGAGAGAAGGTAAGGTAGTAAATAGGAAGTAAGAAGGAAAAGTAGAACTTAGACCCAAGTAGGAAGACAGCAGAAAAGGAGTAGGAATCATAGATACAAAGGCCTGTACTCAAGATGGAAAGAGTCATGTGCTCTCTCTGTCCAGAGAAACACAAGAGCTAAGGTACGAGGGAAAGGCAAGTATTCAGCAAGGAAATGTTGGCCCACTTCGTTTCACTACTGATAATGCACTGGACACCTGAGTAAACTTGGCAGGCTCCACTGCAGGGCTTAAGTATATGTCTCTCCTTCTTTCCACATTACACGCTTCATTAAACCTTCCATATATCCTGTACCTTGATCTTCCCTTACCTTATTCCACATCAAAACTCAACAAAATGATCTAGCTCCTTATTTCCAGTTGGAAATTTCTCTCTGGTTGGAGCACTTTGCTATGATCACATCTTTTAAGCCTCATCTTATGATTCTTCAATAAAAACACGGGCTCAATTCCCTCCAGGGAAACTGGCACCAGAAACATTTCTGCCTCACAGGATCCATCACTTTCCTCGGAGGAATGTTCTGCTCTCTTAAGAGCTTTGTAAACCAGAACATGGTACATAAATGTAAGGCATGACTCTAGCTGCTGCCATTAATCACTGTACCTTTCAGATTTGCTTATATCTAAAAGAGCCTACATGCTCTTAATATTGTAAGGGTGCAGAGAGCAAGCAGTATGCTAGTTTAACATATTTTATGCAGCACCTGGCACACCACATGCAAAAAGCTTGTTGCTGATGACGATAATGCTCACTGAAATTAAAGTCTATCTTCTCGTGATCACATAATAACTGGCAATCACCTTGAAATGGGAGTGTATTAAAGCCCTATAAAACACAGCTAGTACTTTTGGCCCAAGTTCTGCTGTCAGTGAAATCAGAGAGCCGCAGCTCACTGCTCCCCTCAGAATACACGTGTTTCAAAGCATTTAACCTTTCCATCATTCCGAAGAATATTCACAGTTACACTAGTGGGATTATTCAAATGACTCACCAAGTTTTCCTGTTTGTGCATGCCATTCAAATGAGGAAGATTAAACAGAGCCCGGTACACAGTAAGATTCTAGTAACACTAGACTGAGCATAGAGAAATGAGTTCTTCTTGATTCTTATAAGCTGCACACATAAAAAAAAAATCACTTATCTTTTATTAGATTAATAATCAAAATTGAATTGGGCCACATTAACTATTGGGACTCAAATTTTCTTTTATACAGGACAATACCAAAATTCTTCCTCTTCTAAAATACCCACTTAAGAGATGAGATAATACTCAATATTATCAGGATATTTTGAACTTAAACTTGAAGATATCATCCAGTATTAATCTTAACGATTTCTGTATGCAGACTGCATTGACTTAACTATACAGGTATGCAATCCCAGAATTAATCAGATGTGAACTCAGAAAATAACTGCATCCAACATATTATTACCCATTCGGAATCCCTTGGAAAGAACTGACTGACAATATTCTCCCTATTGATTCTCATTACTGAATTCATTTTTATTCAGATTCCTTTCTATGAAAGAGAACAAAGAATATTTGCAATAGGGAGCTTAAGAAAATTTTCCAAGGTCTAGTAGAGGACTTACCAAGTCAGGAGAGATGTTACATCTCCCCCACCTCTAAGATACCACAGGCCCCTGTCCCTTCACTGCCTCTGATTTTTCAAAACACACCCTACACACACACAGACACATGCACAAAATTAACTGATTTTTAATAACCTAGAAAGATGTCCCTCTAGAATTGATATCTCTGCCCTGTGCTTCTCACATTAGAATTCTCTATGTAGGAATAACACAATACAAATGAACCTGCATTTACATGTAACAATCTTTGAAACTCTAAGGTTCGACGATTCTATAATATAAGTACAGATATTTTGCCTGCTCACAGAATTTTCCTTCTCCAGGTTAAGTGTTTCAAGATTCTTCAAGTATTTTAGTAGCACCTATATGTGTCCCTCTTTGAATGCAAGAGTTAACATTTACTCTTTCAAATGTTACTTTCTACATTTCAGTGCACTTATTGTGGTCTGTCAATTGTGACATTGACGCAATTGTGAAATTTCATCCTTATCACCCATTATTCTTTCAGTCATTCCTTGTTCTGTGTCGTCCAAAAGTCCAGGGTACTTGCTTTGGGTTTTTGTTTCTGGCATTCTGCCAGAGTAAAGAAAAGAGGGAACATTTCTCATGCACCTACTATACATGAAGCACCACAGGGGGTAGCTGACCCTTAGGGCTTCCCAGAATTTAAGCCGCACCAAATTCCTAGTTATTACCTAGCTTATAGACAAGGAAATAGATACTTAAACAGCTTAACTGACTTGCTCAAAAATTTGGTGAATGACAGAGCTTGGACTTTGTACAAAGTTTGTCTGACTCCAAATGTGTGCTTTCTCCATAACAACCCAGGTCTCTCTTTAAGGTTAACGGGAATTCGCCTGTTCAGTGAAGAGCAGCTAATGGCAAATTGACCTCCCCACCTTAGATGAAAGGCCAGCATGAGAGGCTATGTGAAAATGCTCTGCTCATGTCATCCAATGCTTTCTATATGATAAATATAGAGAGTACAGATGCGTGTGTATACACTGAAGCCTAAAGGTGTACCAGGAGTTTTATGGTAAAAAAACAAATTTTGTGTGATCCACGTAACTCTCTGAGGTGGTATGATGTTTGATATTTTACAGTTGAGGTTCATAGAGCTCAGTGACTATTCTAAGGTCAAAGAGCTGGTCCCACCTCATCTGTTAACCTCACAGCCCTGTTACAAGGGACAGTGAGGCTGGCACAGCACGGCCCATGTGCCGTCTGACTGACGTGCCGGCTCCCGGTGAGCAGCACGCACTCATTTCAAAGCCCGCACAGATTTCTACTTAAGAGTACATTCTGCAATGTGGTCAGTTATGCTTCTTGTCTTTCCCTTGCCATTGTCATCTGCACATTTACAAGAGCTGTATTCATCCTGTATTCTCCAGCCACCAGCACACTGCTCACGGCACTTCTTTTGAAAAAGAAAATTAAGCCGTGGATCCTTTCAGACATAGAACTCACCAGGAATACAAATACATAGAAGAGATCAGAGCACAGAGTGTTTGGTTAGAGTGGTGAGGGAGGAGTGAGAAGGGCAGAGCCTGTTTTCTCTCCCTCCAGACAGCCCTCCCTCCCACCCACTCCCCCTCACCCACCCAACGTCACCATCGTCCGGGAACACTTTCACAGTCCCCATGGCTTTTTGGGGACAAAATGTGAGGGATATTCTAGATGATGGTGATGATGATGACGATGGTGATGGTGATGGTGGTAATGATGAAGATGAGGATGATAATGCTGATAGCAGCTAACATTGACTGATTGCTTACCACGAGACTGACACAGAAACTCCTTACAAACATTTTAAAAGGTCTACCATCAGCGATAAAGGGTTAACAAAAATTAGTTTATTAAAGAACAAGCGGAAATTCTGTTAGTGGATGGAAGACCTTAGGAATATAACACAGCATAAACACTAGTGCTAGAAGGGACACTGGAGCCTAAGAGGAAGTGCCACAAGGTAAGCCCGACGCACTCAAAGGCCAGCAAGCAACCACTCACACATTCATGCAACAAGTAAGTCTTTTTAAATTTAATCTTTGCTGTACTTTTTTCCATTACCATTTAGTCCCCTTATACCCTTTCTCCCCAGCAATCACCACACTGTTGTGCATGACCATGAATCCTTTTTTTTTTCCTTTTGCTCCATCCCTCTACCCGCTACCTTCCCCTGCCCACCACTAGCTGTCATCTGCTCTCCATCTACCAGTCTGTCTCTGTTTGCAACAACTAATTCTTGAATGCCTTCTAAGTGCCTAGCTGTTAAGGGACCAGCCCACAAAGAGCTTACATTCTAACAGGATATCGGAGTAGTGGCGGTAGGAAAAGGAGGTTGAAGTACATGGCAGAGAAACTCTACTTGACTAAAAATTTTTAGAATTCTAGCCATGCTTCTGCAGTGAAAACAGAAAGACCTAAAGTAAAATTTCCACATGACCTCTAAGTTGTAAAAACATCATCAGCAGCAAATGATATTTATAGCTGCTGGGAGTGGGGGGGACCCCCTAAAAAGATAATACTCGATTGGTAGAAAAATTTTAGGAATGGATAATTTGAAGGAGAATAACAGAAATATATCTTGTTATCACTGTCCAAAAATTATACTACTAATGCTTAATTAAGTATTATTGTGACTACAGAGTGGACTGTCCCAATATGCATGAACTTGTTCTCCTCCACTGAGTTTCCTTCTCAGAGAGAGTGCTTATTCTCCACATAACAAAAGAGAACAATTAGACAAAGAGAAACATTTGCATTTGTGCAAATATATAATGAAATGTTATATTATGAAACATCATGTAACACTTTAAAATTTTTCCAATTTATTTCCAGTCAAAATAATCCTGTAACGCAAGAGCACTTATCATTGCCAGCTTATTTAGATGACATAGGAACCCTTGCCTGCACTCTCCCTCTGGCACCTAATCTTAAGTCCCTAACTCTCACATCAGGGCCTTTCCAACGCACCCGAATTCTTGAGAAGAAGACACAATTGCCTGGACTCCTAGGGGAACAATTTCCCACACTAAGAAAATTCCCTAAAATTCCCACTTGTCTTTTGGCTCTAGAAGTATAGGAAAAGTGCTAAAAAAGAAAAGAAAATCAGCCACCAAGGGCAGATTCTCCACCCCACTCCGCTGATGTGCCAAATTGATTCTGGGCACGAATTTGAGCTCTCTGGCCTGGCTGATCTGTATTTATGGTACTAAGAGCCTGTCAGACCCAGAAAAACAGAGAGCCCAGATGAGCAGCATCTAGGGAGGGAATAGGGTCTGGAAGGAAGTTTCAACTCCAATACCTAGGACATGCCCATGAGGATCCCTGGCTACAACCATCCTACCAGCTGCATTTCTCTGCCTGGGCCCTGCGTCCACCAAGCCTGTACCTCTAGGGTCAGTCCATCCAACTGGCCTTTTCCATGGAGCTCAGGCTGTGGCTCATTTCCAGTAGGACTGTAGCAGTAATCAGTCCCTAAAACACAGGCTAGGTGGTGACAACATTAATGTCCACATTTAGTTCTGAGCCCCCTTTCCCAGGACTGACTTTGCCTCTGACAGGCCTCACCCGAACTTGGCGGCACCCACCTGTCCTGAGCACTGACACTTGGAAGCCTCACAACTGCATCTGACCAGCCTCACAACTGCATCTGACCAGCCCTAACCAAACATGAGGTCCCTGCATGCCCAGAACTTGGAGATTTCAGCTGCTGGACTTTCTCTGGGCAAGCCAGCATTCACTTTCCTCAGCTTTTACACACACAAGAATTTCTCTCTCTCTTTCTCTCTCACATACACACATGCACAGGCCTCACCTCACCTCTCTCCTCTCTCCTTTCCTTTACTGAGAATTAGCAGCATGTCACACAACTGGACATCTACCACTATAATACTGGACAGAGGGGTTACTCCCATCTAATTTCTATTAAATCTGAATCTGAAAAAAAGTTCAGATGCTCAAAATGTTTAAAAATAATGAAATATTTTTAGAATAAGTATCAATAAGCATAAGAGTCATGAAATAGGTTTTCTAAGTTACACAAATGTTCATTAGTAAGGAGAAAACCTATTTTACTCTAGTTGTAAATAAACTTTCAATTTAAACAGATCCATGTATTAAAACCTTAATATTTGTCAATTATGTTTAAATATGGAACAACCCTATTGGTTCCTTATCCCAAAAAAGAACTACATTGGTATAGTCTTGTACTATTTTGAAATCCCTGGGGTTATTGCACAAGGCTTTGCAGTTCAGAATAATTAAGCAATTCAACAAATGAAGCCAATATCTCTACAATATTCTGAGACAAAAATACCCAAATCTCCTACTACAGAATTCATTTGGGGAAATAATACAGACATGCTTTTCCCTGTTCCTACCCTTATGTGTAATTAAGAACCCTGAACATTATATATAAAGCAAACATAAGAAGACTGAAGGGTGAAGAGGAGAAGTCACGCCGAGAAGTGGCTAGAGAACTTGAAACCAAGTAACGGCACAGTGGCGAGTTTCGTGGGCTTTCCTTTAAAATCATATATGGCAGACTCACACATGGCATGACTAGATACTGGAGAAGCCAGCAACCTGGAAATGTCAATGGGCATAGAAAAACAACCGCCCCAAGAAAAGCTTATTCTTTCTAGACAAAGGACCAGAACAGGGCCAGTCCAGTAAGACAGAAAACTTTCAGGCAATATCATTCTACTCCAGCCAAAAACGCCCACAAAAACTCCTGCTCCAACCCTACTGGCAGAGACATACAGGCAAACCTAGATTTTTTCCTTGGCCTGACTGTAACAAGGTGACATCCCCACAAACCCCACTGCCAGCAGGGTCAGAGTAGGCATAGACTGAAAGCTGGATCTTTGATCCCAACCCATGGGGTGTGTCAGAGGAGACCTGGTGGGGAGCTGTGACTTTCACCATAGCTCCCCAAGGAACTCTGCCCCCAAGAAGCCCTCCTCCTCGATCATGGGCATAAAGCCTGAGTGGGGAAGCTAGACTTCTACCCCTAACTCCCAGGAAGGAAGTGGCATCTCCATCATCCACCAGGACAGTGTCAGAGTAGCCTGCAAAAACACAATCTTAAACAAGATCTAGAGCCTAATAACAAGACTCAAAATGTTCAGGTTTCAATTGAAATCACTCATCATACCAGGAACCCGAATATCTCAAACTCAATGAGAAAAGACATCAACAGATGCCAGCTGAGATGACACAGGGTTAAAGCAGCCAACATAAAAATGATTCAAAATGACTCAACCAACAATTATAAACACATTTGAAACAAATGAAACAAAAAGTTTCACCAAGAAAGGAGAAAAGAACAAAAAAATAGAAGACTTAAATGGAAATTTGAGAAGTTTGAAAACCAGAATATACCCATTGAAATGAGCTCAACTGCAAGATTAAGGGAACAAAGGAAAAATCAGTAATTTAAGGAGAGAACAATAAAAAGTAGCCAATCTAAACAACAGAGAAAAAACAGAGGGAGAGAAAAATGAACACAGCTTCAGGAATGTGTGGGACTACAACCAAAGTTCTAACATTTGTGTCATTGGAATCCCAGAAGAAAAGAAGGTGAGGCTGAGAAAACAGTCAAAGAAATAATGGCCTAAAATTTCCCAAATTTGACCCCCTCCCCCCCAAAAAAACCAACAAAAAGCAAAACATAAACTAACAGATTCAAGAATCTGGGGAAACCCTAAACAGGATAAATCCCCCAAAATCCATGCCAAGACACATCGTAGGCAAACTCCTGAAAACTACAGACAAAGAAAACAACTTTTAAAGCAGCCAGATAAGAAATGATGCATTGACTATATAGGGGAAGCAATTTTAATAACTGGATTTCTCGTCAAAATCTGTTTGCATTTTTCATTACCTTAATTTCTAAAAGACCCCTTCCTGTATTTCATTCAAATTCCATTTACCCAACTTTTTCTTGTATAAAAATGTAAGCAGGTAGAACGCGATACATTCCTAACAACATACCAGTCTCACCTATGCTTACACTGACAATCATTGATGGGGAACAGCATTTTCGAAGATGTGAGCTCCGAAAGTGTTAAAGCTCTCCTCTGCTTGGGAGTGGTTTCAGGTCTGGGGCCATAGGATTTGCCCTTTGTGGCTTCTCACATCCCCGACTTGGAAAACATGAGCCACAACACAGAGAAAGGTAAGAAGCCCAGCAGAGCCTCTTAGTGATAAATGAGTTTGCATCATCTGTCATTAGAACTTCCTGCCAACTGGGTCATTCCCTATTAAATTACCACTTGTCAATGTTTAAAATACTGATTGATAAATGACTGTGCCAAAACTGATAACACAACAGCTTTTATTTTCTAATAATCCTAGTTACCGTAGCCAGCTTGTCAAGGAACAGGAACAGATACCACACTTGGTTTTTTATTTTTTTAGGAACTTACTAAAAGACAATTTAATCTAATGCAAAGCTAACGGGTATAAAGCCTGGCCCCCTATATGTTACCTACTGGTTTCACTTGCCAAAATAAACCTACTGGCGATTCAGTGACATGAGGAGCTCCAAGTTTCACATTTCATCAAATGCTAGTAATCTGTTTTATCAATATAAACTGCATTTTAATGAAAAAATTCTTTTCTTCAATATACTCCACTTTCAATGCCCTTGAGTATAATAATTCGTTCATGCTGTAGAACAAGAATGTTTTACAAGACCTGAACTCTCAGGAGAAATTTCTCTGTAAATACAAAATGTGAGCTTTATGGGAATGTGTTGTATGTACGAGTTGTGCCCGACGCTACAAAAACAAAACAAAACAGGTTTCCCCTAGACTTTTAGCTTAAATCTCCTTCTGAGATACTGTATAGCTACCTTGTCACTAGAACAAGGCTTAGTTGAGCAACTAGGTAACAAGTAAATGAAATGGGATTCATATCCTTGAGGTCTCTAAATCAAAATATGTCAGAGCACAGTGCAGACAAGTGTTAAGGCAGAACCAATCATCGGGACTCAAAGCAGTTTTAACAATCTAAAAATTCTATCATGCTTGCTTCCTTTTTAGTGATTCAAAATGAAAATGCTCTGGCTAAATTTAAGCGAGGTGCTGTACGAAGTTGCACACAAATTTATATGGCCGTTGGCCAAGTTCGACTATCTACAAAGCCATTCAGGACTCCGCTTTCCACTAGGATTAGTTCCTCAAAAGTTAACCCTAACATCGTTTTGTTTCCCTTTCTTTCACACCACCTGCTACATACACACAGTTGAAGGTCATATGCCAACTCGAAACAACTGATGACACACCAACCCATCATCACCCTCTGTGGTTTCACACAACTGACTACATTTTCTCACCTACCTGCATTTCTGGCTTTTCTTACCCTTTCTTTGTACACTCCATTAAAAATGCCCAGCGGCAGTGTCACTGGAAGAAATGATAAAAACAACAGAAACACGGCACCAATGATTTCTCACCTGTGTCATTCCGTTCCACGGCACTTTCATGTCTTATTTGTCTTCTGTATCACACACAGGTCACAAGTGAGAGGCCATTAGTCTTTCTCTGGGATTTGTGTGGTGCCACACGGCATGGTCAAAGCTGAGCAGGAGTTTAATGATAAGAATAAGCTAATGGTATTCAGAGGGGCCTTTCGCTAGAGCGGCAGGGCCAACTGCTCCAGAGCAGGTGATGAAACCAGGATTTGCAGCAACTCACAAGCAGGGGAATATAAAGTGGTAGCTTGCAAATCTGTTCCTTCTAGGTGCTACCCTGAGTGGAAATCTCCCAAGAGAAATTCTCTAAGGACAATATGTAATAAGGTACATAAGTAGCACACTGAATGAGTAAAAACATATCCACATAGAACACAGTTCTCCTTTACACAAACCATGACATTCCAAGGTGTCGGCAACTTATGCCAGGTGTTTTTTCTTCCAGTATATTTTCAAAAACAGTAAATGCTATATTTATGTATGCATTGGTAAACCTTAACCTAGCAAGTGAAGCAAACACTGAGTTGCCAAAATAACGATTCCATTTGAATTTTTACATCTGTGTGTATGTGTATGCAGAGTAATATATATGTATGAATATAATTAGTGACGATGGAGAAATCAAGAATACACAAACCAGTAAAGAACAAATTTTTAATCACCCTTGTCCCACCATTCACATATACACACAGGTAACACTTGGGGTACATCCTTCTAGACACATTTCTCCATTTGCACATGGGTATGTGATCTGTACACACGTGGGGCACACACACCGGGCAACAGATTCCAAGCACAGAACTTTCATGCACAATGCCTTAAAAATCCAGGGAATTTTTATGTCCTGTCTCTAAGAAATGCATTCAAGTGTGCTAGAATTGAACCATTTCTATTGTTTCACCTGCCTCTGGGGAAAAAAGAAAAGAGAAAGGTATAGGGAAATACAACGATACGATAGTCTCTCAGGTAATCTGGTTCTAATATGTTTTATCTATCATCATAATGCCACTTTTCATCATATACCACTTCAGGACTTATAAAGTCCTTTCATATACTGTAAAAGTCACATGAGGCTATTAAGGAAAACATTATTGTTTCCATTTTATAAGTAAAAAAAAAATTGAGCACAAGGTCCTGTCAGTGAGAGGTGGGAGACAGAACAAAAACCCAGGTCTTGCAGTGCTGCTTTCAAAGTCCATTCTCGAATGTCCTATGTTCTCAAAGATCCTGGTTCCTGTGTTAATCTTGGACTACCGGCACACCCTGGAAGAGTTTTCAGTTTCTCTGTAAAGCACTAAGTGGATATTAAATAAGTGAAGGCTGGTGAACACTGGCCTGTCGCTGTTAAAATGAATTCTCACATCGAGAGCTGCTTCCATACCACCTAAACTCATTAATAAAGGTCTGTCCCTTCCCTCTGTATCTTCAGTCAGCAGAATCCACCTACCCTGACTCCCCACAAACGTCCTTCACTCCATCTGCACCGTCTCCATGCTGACAAAACCCAGCAGCTCCCGCTCTCACCTCACCGGCAGCCCCCGATCCACACAGCTCACCTTCCCTCCTCTTTTCCAGTCCAGCCTCACGGAGAGCACCAGGTGAAACCAGTAAGGCTTTCTCTTCCCTTTCAACCTTTCTGAATCCCTCAACTCTAGCCACTCTACCTCTCTTCAAGGTGATCCCATTTTCTCATTGCTTAATTTCCATAATTCAGTTCAGGCACCTAGTCTAAAAAAGAAACGCTACGAATTATGAAAACTTTCAGCCTCTGAAAGTAATTAACATACTAGTAATACATTATTTTTAAGAAGATGAGATTTCTAAGCATAAAGAAATAATCAACTTACCTGTTAGAGTATAAAAATCTTAATGACTGAATGATAAATACTGTAATTCTATTTTGCTAGTGTCTTGTCCCCATTATGACAAATAACTGACTTGGGTTTTTAAATAGGTCAGAGTGAGGTTAGTTTCTATTTGACAGGTTAATAAGGGTGTGTTTCTGTGTGAAAAGTTAGTGAGTTTCAAATGTCAATTTTCTATGCATATACATCAAATACCGATGCACATGTAAAGTACTCAAGACTGATCTAAAACCTATAGTGCAATAATCTTTTAAAAACAACATTTGTCTCGTAGCAATCTGGTTTGTTATGTGACTTGAAATGTGTTACTGTCCTTCAACATTCATATCAGCTGCAAGTGTTTTCAACTATTATTTTATTTTCTCATTTGTCTTCAACTCTGTAGCATGCTGTAAAAATGCCATGACATCTGAAAACTGTTACTGTGAGCAACCACTATATCAATCAGTTCTCTTATGAGTTCCATTTTACAATTCAGCTACAAACTGTTGAATGCAAAGATTTATCTACCTTCAAGAAAACTAAATATCTCTCTGGTTATTACCAAGATAAAAAAAAAACTGGAAATATTTTTAAAACACAAGCTATGTCTTAAGCAGTCGTGGCACATACAAATATGCATGAAAATACACATGTCGACATTCTGAATTTGGCAAAATAATGCTCTATGGTGTTGCGTTTGCATTAGCCATAAAAATGTGCCGAACTTCTGGATAACCAAGGGCTGAACAATTTTGGATCCCCAGAATCTATGTGGAACCTGGACACATAGTAGGCCTAAATAAACTTTTCACAGATTAATTCTTGAAGTAATCTACCAGATAAGAATCCAAATGTTCAGATACAAGGCTGGCAAAGTCTGGACAAAATAAGTGGATAAAAATTAATACCTATGTCTTCAGGAAGTGACATTTGCAGGATTAACTCCCAGAGCTCATTATTTACATAACTGGACAGAGAATGATGATGAAGGGGTATTGGAAAGGCAGAAAGGGATTCATAAAATGTGAGTTTTGATTCTACGTTTTCACTAATCATGTGTGGCCTCATGCAGAACCCCAAGCCAGTGGCACCCTAAGTTCTAACTGTGAGACATGGCTGCCTTCCAGAAAGGGCAAGTTGTCCCATGATGGCCCAGAGTAGTGCCCATCTTCCAAGACACAGTGGCTGTTGCTGCCCTGACTCTGGTTCTGATTGCACCTCACACAGCCTGCATCAATGCATGGGGTTGCAATGACCAGGGAAGCCATACGACAGGGTGGTTACACACGAAAGTTCTCAAATCCTGGGGCCTGGGCTGGACTCCAGCCTCAACACTGATGGCCTCTGACAAGTTACCTAGGCCTCTTATGCTTTGGTTGCCCAGTCTGTCAAATAAAACAATGACAGTATCTGCTCCATAGGGCTATTTTAAGAAAAAAAAAATCATGAATATAAAACTGAAGACTACCTAAACACGTGTTCTTGCTGTTAATTCTTTCCTTCTGTTGTTCCGCTTTCACTAAATCCTGAACTTCTAGAATATGAGCACCCTATGTCTGTTTCCTCCTAATTCAAAAAAAGTTAGTGAGAATACCTTCCCTAGGGACTACAAAGTGTTATTTAAAATGTAAAATTAATTCACAAATTAAAAAAGCAATAATTTTAAATGCTACACCAATGAAAAATGATGAAGTTACTGTTACTACATGTCATTAGGACATTAGGTAGCAGATAGCTAAGTCTGGGAAGTCATGTGACAAATCTCCAAAAAATTTTATGAAAGGATACAAAAGGAAAAATCTGAGACTCATGGCATATAATAAAGATAGATCTGTTGGGAATGCAACGTGATTCTCTCCATTATCAGATGCCCAAAAGTTGTGAAGAACATCTGAAAAAACGTCCAGTTCTGTTGCCTTTCCACCTTTCATTGCATGTCACCTTTTTACCTTCTGGCATACCCTCTTCACTGAACCTTCCATTCTTAGCACCACCAGGCTAGCCTTCAGTTAGGTAACAAAAGCCTGAGGTGCCCACCCCCAATCGCGATCAGCTCTCACCTAAAATCCTCTATCCTCTGGGCTTCTGGAGAAGAACACAAGAATCAGGGGTTGGAGTATCTAAGTTGTAGTTTCAGATCTCAGAGTTAATTTCTAATCTGTAAGATGGTAGGAAGGTTAGAAATCTCTAATCTCTAACCTGCATTTAAAAGAAAAAATCAATAAGTACATCTCAATAAGCACATCTCAAGAAGAAAATCACTTTGACTAAGTTCACACTAAATGATAAATAAAAACGATACTGTGTACATCTGCTTTTAAATAGAATCTTTATGCAACATAAAGCTCTGATGAAAGTTATGGGTCTTCTCAAAAAAAACATGCACATGTGCACATGCCCATAAAATTTTATATATAATTTCAGCAACCCCCAACTCCAAACTGGAATCCCAGTAACAACTCCTTCACTAGTTGGGGGCAGACTTTCAGGAAGCGGTAGAGAGCTATTGGGAGAAGCAGGGGATCTTCTCAGCTACCTCTTAAATCATACCATTCCAAAAGCTGCCTCAACCACAAAAACATAAAATTGGCTCTGCCTTTTATTGATTATTATAGTGTTTCATGAGGATTATAGTCAAGGTCTTTGTTATTTCTAATCAATTTGATTTTTTCCACATTTTCCTATCCGAATTCACCCCCCCCCCTTCAAAGGGTCAGTAACTGGGTCAGCATCTTGTAATAATGATAGTTCCCATACTTAAATGTAACCCACTAAGGCTGTGTTTTCTTTCCCTTCAATCATTTAGAGGGAACAGCTAAGACTCCGTGTCAGCTGTCTCTACCCTCTGGTCAAAGACACAGGAATTGCAATGGGAACAAAAGTACTGTGAAAGGAACACTATTAAATAATAACTGCACAAGAATTCCCCCTGGAATACAGACTCTACTTTATGGAACTAAGACCATTTTAACAAAAGACATTTATTGTGAAATGCCTATGAAACTCTGTAAGGAAGTATTTGCAGAGCTGTGCCAGCATTATAATTTCAGTGATAAATGGCCTAAGCCCTGAAGTTATGTGTTTCATCTACCTTGGGGTGTTTTAAAGTACCCACGGCAAAGTGGCCCAACATTTATTTCCATGGTTCTCTAAGTCCTTTGGATACTCTTTCCCCCTTCATCTTCTCCTTAGAAGAAAGAGGATGACGAAGAAAATAGAAAGTTGTTTGGTATTCCCAAACACATTTATGGAGAGAATCCATCAGGAAAAAATAACACAGCATTTGAAGAGAATTATTCCCTAGAAAGATGTTTACACAATGTTGTGAAATAAATGGGTTTGCAAAAATAGAGATGATTCTTTTTTAAATGATAATAACAATGAAAATAGTAAAGAGACCAAAGAGTCTAGGATGAAAATTAATAGCACTACTGTTTAAAATAAGAGAATAGGAATAGACTCCATGTTAAACAGGTTTCTTCATGCTTCTAATTCCATTCAGCTTAGGAAGACAAGGAAAAAGAGAAGATAAAGCTACACATTTAAAACTGACAAAGGGCAGAACTTCTATGCAATTTATAATTAATCTGTGGGACCATGTGTCAGTAGAATGTATTGAGAAAAATAGTTTAGTGCTATTTTATAAGGGTAAGACATTAGAAGAAAAAGTATTGCAACTGAAGTTACACTAGCTAAGAAAATATTATAAGAGCTATTAATCATCAAGATTCAGGTCAGATGTTGGTAGCAGCTGGAGTCAAGGAAAAAAACTGCACAAGTGGCCAGGTGAATTGTGGGTGTTTTATTTCTTCTCTAGGTGTTTTACTTAAGTTACTGCTGAGGAAAAGAATACTGGATAAAATTCTACTTCAGCCTGTACTTTCTTTATAATATGATCTAGCTGGTCACGCCTAGAATTTCAAGAATTATCCTGCCACCAGCCTCCAGAAAAATCTCTCTTCTGTATCAGGAGAGTGAACATTTTCTTTCGTCTTCTCCATGCAATTACCTAGATGTGTACAAGATTTAAATGCTTTACTAACTATTCATGTATTTTATCAGTGGTTCTCAATGTAGGAAGCTTCAAAATGTACCGATGTGTAGGTTCTACCCTCAGAAATTTAGACTGAGGTGGGGTGCTGCATGCAGAAGGAGTTTAGAAGGTCCCGGAGATTCTAATACACAGCCAGAGTCAAAAACCCCTGTACTTGAATGGTCAGTGTACAAGGCAATAGGACAGTTTCAAAATATCCAAAATGATGTCTCTCTCTCTCTCTCTCTCTCTCTCACACACACACACACACACACACACACCTACCTCTCCTATGGCTAATATCCTCAAAAAGGAAGACAAACATACCTGTGTAACAAACAATTTACAGCTCTTTTTACATACCATATAAATTATTAGATTATCCCTCAATTACTTTTTTAACACCTATAAAGATTTTACCACCATATAAGTAGATTTTGACACACCATCATAACAGCCTAAGAGAAAGCCATGGAAAAAGATGAGTTTTCTGGAAAACAGAATCCAGCTAGAATCCTTATGTTCTCAGCTTTCCCAATCACATTACCACATTGTTCTTAGAATGACAGACTATTGTTTTTACTACCATAAAGATGCAATAGTAGATCATCTGCAGAGTCTTTGAACACGATATAACAGCATTACTGTAATGGAGGGTCTGTTCAGTTCTTCCATTAGAAGGCATTTTTAGGAATCATAAAACCTGGACATATGAATGTGTTTCAGGCACAAATTGAATCGAGAAAGCTCCAGATATAAATTGAGTTTTCATTCCTGTTATGTAAGTTTTAAAATTATTTAAAAACATAGATGAGTACATGTATTTTCCACATCATCCTTTGCCTAATGAAAACACTATTTTACCATTTTATTTAGAACTTTAAAGGGTTATTTAAACCGAGGCTTTTTTAGAGTTCTTCCCTAGAAACTCCAAAAAATAAAACAAAAAAACCAACTGCCCAGAAAAGTTATGGCATACTGCTATAGATTTTAAAACTATCTATAATATTTTTACCCTCAGTTTTTACATTAGATGTGTGAACATTTGAAAAGAGGAACTTAAGATTCCGTATTATCTAAATCAGAGTATAACAAGGTTCATAGAGCAATTCATATCAGCGCATATTGGGGAAAATAAAATAGGAAATATGACCTCTGTCATATTTACAGGACCTAGAATCACAGAGTATACATAACGTAGATGTCACTTTTACCAAATTCACGGAAATACAAGAATTCTCTCTAAACAAGCTCCACACAATTCTTCTGCTTGAATACTCCCATCGCAGCAAAAGGAAGGACCACAGAACTGCCTCTAAGTTCTCACAACTCTACCAGGAATAATTCCAGAGCACAGAAAAACACGCAAATTAACCATTCTCTAGCCTGTTACTAGAAGCAGTTTTCATTTCCCTCTCAAGTGTGCTCTAAAACCCCCAAATGTCCCTTAGTCATCCTGTTTTATGGACGGAAGTATCACTCAAATGATCTTATTCTCATGTAACTTTGTGGTCCAGTCCTGAGATAAGTTTTGGAGCCAGAATGATCAAAGCTGGATTCAGTGGGTCCCACCCTTTATTTGAAATATGACTGTGACAAGTTACTAATCTTCATCTTCTCATACGTAAATATGTTATATGTTACACAACCTAACACAATCCATTGAGTGAATTAAATAAGTATGTAAAACAAATTATATAATACCTCACTCCTAAACTTATTACTAATACGAACCGAAGGGTCTGTTCTCCTGATTTCAAAGACATCACTAAGCCACAGAGCTGCAGGTGCCAGACTCAGGAGCTGGGCGGAGTCGGAAAGAACCGAAGAGCAGAGAGAAGCCACCTCACAGGGAGCTCTCCCTGGTGCTGCTCTCAGACTCGGGGCCCAAGGCTTGCCCGGCCCTGCTGCCCTATGTTCCCAACATTCCTCAGACAAACCAAACTCTGATTTCCAGTTGCACCTTGGTTCAGTAACATTTTCTGCTCTCTGAGTTCCTTGACCTTAATTCCCCCAGACACTGATTGGATTATTTCCCCAAATGATAACCCAGCATGGCACCACGTTGCTTCCTTCGCTGGACATTTTTTTCCTTTGAGATTTTTGACTGAAGTCATATCTTTTTATGCCTAGCCTTACAATCATAGTTACTAAAGAATGTCCAATGCCCCTTTCCCCTGAAATTCTCTCTAGAAAACTTAAATAAGACTGTAGCAGTAATTAAAAGTAATCAGGAGGTTTGAAACGAACTAAGAGTATTGCTAAATCATCCAGGAAAGTAGTAGCTAAGTATTAGTACTAGGTTGACAAAAATACAGCAGAAGTGTAAGCAGTAGTTTTTCCCATGCCATAGCAGACATCACTAATCTACCATGAGAATTTTTTTTTTAAGTCTGAGCATAGCTTCACAGTCCTCAACACGTTCCAGCCACTGAAAGTCAAAGATAACACACAAGTAGAAATCTGTCTTCCTTGAGTTAGTATAGACATGTGCTCTTTTTTAAAAAGGTGGTTTCTTCCCCTTCCGTCTCAGCTGGAACAGCATCAGAGCACACAGGGATAGTCTGAAAAAGGTAGAAGCACCCTTTTAATGGTTCAGTAATGGAGACTGCAAGTACATGGTTACTGAAGAATCAGAGCTTTCCCGTCTAAGACTGGGGGGTTAGCCCTATATCCTGGATAAATTCCAGCTTAGGTAATTACATTCTGCTGAACTCACCACCCCACCCAGCAATTTTTCAAGTGAATCCAGTATTATCTTCACTTCCTACCCTGACCTGCTGTGTGGTGTTGGGACGAGCTGTTAAACAGCTGCCACACTTCACTCTGCAATGGTGACTGTGCTTTGCTGTATACATTGTTACCACTCGAAGGGTGCTTTGGAATCTTCAGGATGAAACTGTTACCCTAAAATGCATGATGTCATCCACATTTTAAAAGCATACAGTATAACTGCTTATTTCAGTTAAATTCAGCATAACATATTTAGAAAATACCTTACATCATGAGAAACCATAAAACTAGGTTAAAATACCCATGAAACATGCTACAAAGAGTATATGGAAGGTATTTAAAGAAAGTAAACTATTTATCAACTATATGAATATTCTGCCAAAGAAAGGAGTAGTAGGAAGAACAAATGCTTAAGACATTTTTATTTGAAAATACATCTGCCTTCATCAGATGGTAAAAATTCCCAATGTCACCCGAGAAAAAGAGTGAAGAGAAAAACTGAATGTTAAGTCAATGGGAAATGGAGGGATGCCCACACGTATGAAGGAAGAGATCAAGGAAAAATACAATTTTTAACATTGTCTTATTTCTCATCAGGACAGCAAGAAAATTACACATATTTATTTTCATGAAGACATTGAGCTTTCACCACAGAGTCCCTAGGGACAAGTGAAGACAGGAACACGCATTTGGGCAATCCCAAAAAGGTGTCCTAATTTACCCAGGAGAAGCAACTGCAGTGACGTGGACCTCGCACAGACTGTTATTTAGTAAAGATGCTTTCAGTCGGTGGTTCTCAACCTTGACCACATAGTAGAATAATCTGGGAACTTAGAAACAAAACAAAGTAACAATACCAGAGATTCTGATTTAATTGATCTGGACAATAAGAATTTTGTTTAAAAGCTGCCAGCTGATTATAATATGTAGACTATGCTGAAAACCACAACTTGGAGCTATATTTTACCAACACGATTATAATTGTCTGACTGAATTTTTTTAAAAGGGGAAACAAGTCACATTATTTGAGGACACACATGCCATCATACATTATTAATCCAGGTCAAAGGACAATTAGATGGCAAAGACATGTTTTGCAGAATGCTGCTTCATCAGGTGGGAGGGGATTCACCCCCCAAGGATTATATTTTTGGAGGGCTGCAATTTTAAGGTAATCTTTTTTTGTAGTAACTAGAAGAGTTTCTGCCAGAAACAATAACTGAGTAAGAGGTTTTTGAAAGTACAGTTATCTTTGGGTATATTATCCAGTACAGACTTGTCTGCACTAAAGTATACAATCTGAAACTCATTTTTTTTCCTGCCACCTGCATCTGGGCCATACTTTCTCTGTTTAGAAAATAGCTAATACTCCATTACCATAATCTGCTTACTTTTCTACCTCCAAGTAGAAGTACTGCACCTCAACCAACCTGCACACTCACGAAGTGCAAAAGAAATACCCTCAAGCACAAGTAGAACCAAGTTTTCAGTCAGAGCCTGGCACTCCACAATTGCGTATGATGATGGGAATATTTGATTTGCTGTCCAGAAAGCAAAATACAGTTCCACTTTTATTGACTACAATAGCCCTGTTCCACAAGTGCTAACCCTGAACAATAACCATAAAGCAAAACACAACACAGACAGACAAAAGGAGAATTAAAAGTAAACAGAACAGAGCAGGTGGAAAATACCCAGAAGTGGCAGGAAAAGGGTGTTGGATATCCCAAGCACTTTGAAAGCAGTGACTAAGGACTCACTATAAAAAGTTATTTAAGTTAGCTAAGTTAATCATGAGAATAGAGATGGAAAAAACACCAACTAAACATCATAGCTGTGTGTGGATTATCCATGAGAGCCAATTAAACCTCGTTTTTAAATAGTCACCAAAAGCAACCAAAATTAAGGGAGCAACACAAATAGGTCAGTTCAGACACCTGTTAGTAGCAAATAAAACTGGCTGGTGTGGCTCAGTGGATTGAGTGCCAGCCGTGAAGCAAGGGATCAGGGTTCGATTCCCAGTTAGGGCACATGCCTGGGTTGTGGGCCAGGTCCCCAGTAAGGGGTGTGCCAGAGGCAACCACGCATTGATGTTTCTCTCCATCTCTCTCTCTTCCTTCCCCTCTAAAAATAAATAAATAAAATATTTTAAAATTGGTAACAAAACAGAGTAGCAGGCATGATCTCACAGAGGGGAAAGGCAGGAAGATGTGCATAGAATACAAATCATGCACTGTGTGAAACCATTTATTTGTGTTCTCTCTCACTTAATTCTCACTTCAATTCTATGATTTAATATTAGGGAAATTGAAGGTCAGAGAGGGTGACGTAATCTGACCAGGTTGCACATCTAGAAAGTGGCTGAGCCAAGAGTGAAAGTCAGTGTGACTCGCAAGTTTACCTTTTCCCTCTGCACCGCATGTCCTCTTCCAGCACAACTCGAGATTTTCCCTGCCCTGCCCACACCACTGCACAGCGGTGTCCTCGGAACTAACCCATCAGCTCACCCCTGGGCCACTCACCAGCTATCCAGACAGGTCTCAAAGAGAAAGAGCGATTCACCTGAGTGCCCTAGGAAGAGACAGAATACGCCTATCTGCAAACCCATCGTGCAATGGAAATTTTAATATTCTTTCAAGTGAGACATGGAAAGAAAGCTTACAAAATTTTCTAATCATAAAGGTTATAATTTTATATAAAACTGCAAAGATGAAGCATAAAAGGTTTTGATAGTTACATATAATATGGGATCACTCAGAATTTGTGGCACCATCCCTGAAAAAGGAGATGATTAAATGTATTTTCAAGTTTTGAGTTTTCAAATGCTGGAAACTCCTATTTCTCACTCCTAGAATAAGTTTTATATGAATAGCCCAGTGTTTACTGGAAGAGCAAAATGTTATAAGCAAACAGGGTTGACTGAGTCATATGCATTTTCATCTCAAAATGAGTTACAGATCAATATTTTCAGTGAAAACCAGCAACAGGTTGTGACGCAAGTGAATTATTTGAGACTCTTCTAGGAAATTTCTGAATACCATCAATTCCTAATAAAATTCATCTCTTTTATCAATGCCAGTTAATCCTCTCCTACTAATTACTAATACAATAAAAAGAAACCCTGGTTGCACATTTCTAACGATCTCATGAATTTTTCAACTGGCTTTTAAACTGTGATTCCTCTGTGATAGAGCTATAAAACCTCAGGAAGAAGCCTCTCTGCTGAAGTTTCCCAGCTGTTAAATGACATGAGATTTCTAAAGTTTTGATTTCTTGGGAAGTCCAGATTATACTGGAAAGTCCAGATTATACTCATTCATATGAAAAAATCAAATGCCTAAAACGGAAAATAAAACAAATTTATCTACAATAGAAATGTGGTTGAGATTTTCTCTGATTTTCCTGTTTCAGGTCATAGTACAATAATTTTGAAACATCAATTGTTTTACATTCATTCTTTCCCCTTGTCTCCTATTACCAACAGAAGTCATCACAGAATTCTAGATATCCCACTTTCCCTTTGTCTCTCGCAAATGTCCTTTCAAATCCATTCTCACAGCCTGAGACTGAAGCTCCTTCTTCAATTAGTGGGAAATAATTATAACAAACACTTTAGGATTTGGTAGTATAAAATGAGTTTGGGTATTATAAAATCGAAATGTGTTTTCTTTGTATAGATCCTCCATCTTTCCACAGAGTCACTTGGTGTTGGGGCCTTGGACTTGGTCTGCTCATGGTGTCAGCTGATACTTAATAGAGAGGATCGGGATGGGGTTTGAATGAGATGAGTCTCCCAAAAGGATGAATACATTCTCTACATGTAAGTGAATTTAGAATTGCAGGCTGGATTGATGAACTTAGAGTTCGCTGATAGTAACAGGAAGCACTGGACTGAATTTCAAACCAGAAAGGTACTTCCATGGATACACGTTGATGTATCACACAGGAAAGAAGTGCTAAAATGCTGTTTCTTCCCTTTGCCCACTAACAATGATTTTTACTGTGTGTCCATGCAGATAGTAAGGGAGAAACTTCTACCATTTCCATTTCATGTTGTCTAAAGAACAGGACAAAGGTTTCAGTTTAGAACAACAATCTAGTTATAGTTATCACTAGATATCCTACATTAAATTCTCAATATTATGTTTGCTAAATTCTTCAAAGTCTCATATTTATTAGTACCGATACACAAAGTTGGAATGTTCCAATACAAATTAATAACAAGTTTCACAGAAACACTTACTGATAAAATTAGTAGGACTTCAGTCAAGGTGACGGCATAGGTAAACACAGCTTACCTCCTCACACAGCCATATTAAAATTACAACTAAATTATAGGACAACCATCACTCATACCCATCATAAATTGAGTTGAATGGAAGTCTGACAACTATAAAATTAAAGAAACTACATCTATCCAGACTGCTGGGAGAGGCAGAGACATGGCACAGGCTGGTCCCACATCCACGTGTTAGTGGGTAAAAATTGGGGAGGGATATCTCGGGAGCAAGGAGGCCAAGCCCCACAGCAGGCCTTCCAGCCCAGGATTCCAGTGACAGAGAGATACGTCCCCATAGCTTCTGGCTGCAAAAGCTAGTGGGGACTGAGTTGGTGGAAGAAACTTCTCGAGTCCCAAGCAGTTCCTCTTAAGAGAACCCACTCATGGACTCACTAAGACTCACTCCCTCTGAGCTCCAACACCTGGGTAGCAACTTGAAAGGCATACCAGTGGCATACAGGGAGAAACTGAAGTGTCTGCCATCAAGGCAAGATTTGGGGGACAGCTTCCTCCCAGACAGAAAAGTGAGTAGTGCCACAGAGCTGGCAGGTGGACACCTTGTCTGAGACTCCATCAACCTGGCTAACACTGCTTGCTCTACCCTGAAGATCTCCTGAGACTCAGTCCCACCCAACTTATGGGGCCCACCTAAGGTGTTACTAGAGACTTTTCCATATGAGTGGCTGATCTTGGTTCTTGCTTCACAACTTCCTAAATTCTCTGAGACAAGCAACAGCTGACCTCAGCGAGCCCACAGCCCCCTTAACTCTTCCTAAGTGGCCCTTGGCACTATACTAACAGCAGCCAGCCTATATTCACAGCTTGGCTTCACCTGGGAATCTCCAAGCCCAGTACAAGTAGCAGCCATCTCAGATTGCTTTAAAGTACAGGGTGGCTATGGATAAAAGACAGGTGGAGGCTGACCTTGGCCAGCACTACCGGGGAAACCCCAAGGCCAGTGTACCCAGTGGACAACTACAGACCATGTTGGAGCACCACAACCCTGACCCTGAACAGCTGATCTTCCACAGAGGATAGAGGTTAGTGGTAAGTGGTCACAGCCAGTCCTTGCTGCTGACTGGCCTGGGTAAATCCCTCCCATTGATCTGCCAACAGCAATCAAGGTTCAACTGTGAGAGGAGGGTATACTCAGTTCACATGAAGGGCACACCTCAAGTACTCAGCTTGGGTGATGGAGGAGGTTGTACCACTGGACTCTACAGGACATCTACTACAATAGGCCATACTACCAAGACGGGGAGTCATAGCAGCTCTACCTAATACGCAGAAACAGGGAGGCAGCCAAAATGAGGAGACAAAGAAATATGGCCCAACTGAAAGAATAGATAAAAGTTCCAGAAATAGTACTAAACAAAACAGAGATAAGCAATTTACCAGATGCAGAGTTTAAAACACTGTTAACAAAGATGCTCAAAGAACTTTAGTGAGGACCTCAACAGCATAAAAAAGATCCAGTCAGAAATTAAGCATACACATATTGAAATAAAGAACAATTTACAGGGAAACTACAGTAGAGTGAATGAAGCAGAGGATGAAATTCATGATCAGAACATAAGGAAGAAAAAAATCTTAATAACAAGAAAGAAAAAAGAATTTAAAAAATGAGAACAGTGTAGGCAGCCTCTGGGGCAATTTCAAGAGTTCCAACATTTGCATACTAGGGGTTCCAGAAGGAATACAGAAAGAGCAAGAAATTGGAAATCCATTTGAAAAAATAATGAAAGAAAACTTCCCTAAATTGGTGAAGGAAATAGACATGAAAGTCCAGGAAGCACAAAGAGTCCCCAAAAAGATGGATGCAAAGAGACCCACTCCAAAACACATCATAATTAAAATGCCAAAGCTTATAGAAAATGGGATGACAGTATCCAGAGGGGAAAGGGGAGGGAATTTCAGGGGAAAAGGGAGGGGATTATAGGAACAAGTATAAAGGACACATGGACAAAAGCTAAGAGGGGTGGAAATGGGAGGGAGGGAGGGAGCACTGGGGGGTGGACTGGGACGGGAGTAAATGACAGAAAACTGTACTTGAATAACAATTAAAATAAAAAAAAATAATAAAAAAATGCCAAACCTTAAAGATAAAGAGAGAGTCCTAAAAGCCAGAAGAGAAAAGCAAAGAGTTACCTACAGGGGAGTTCCCAAAACACTGTCACCTGATTTCTCAAAAGAAACTTTGCAGGCTAGAAGGGACTGGAAATAAATATTCAAAGTCATGAAAAGCAGGGACCTACAGCCACGATTGTTCTACCCAGCAAATATATCATTTAGAATCCAAGGTCAATCAAAGAGTTTCCCAGACAAGAAACAAACTAAAGGAGTCTATCATCACCAAACCCTTATCACAGGAAATGTTAAAGGGACTTAAGAAAAAGAAGAAATACAAAACTATGAGCAATAAAATGGCAATATATATATCTATATATCTATATATAAATGGCAATATCTATATATCTATATATAAATGGCAATATATATATATTTATATATATTTATATATAGATAGATATATAGATATATAGATATATATATCTATATCTATATATCTATATATAAATGGCAATATCTATATATCTATATATAAATGGCAATATATATATATATTTATATATATTTATATATAGATAGATATATAGATATATAGATATATAGATATAGATATATAGATATATATAGATATATATATAAAATAAAATGGCTATATATCAGATATATATATATATCTGTCCAAAAGTGAATCTAAACACCAAATTAAGCAAATAACAGAGACAGAATCATGAGTACAGAGAGTGTTTTGATGGTTGCAGGATGGCAAGGGGTATGGGGAGAATGGGTGAAAAGGTGAGGGGATTAAGAAGTACAAATAGGTAGTTACAGAATAGCCATGGGGATATAAAGTATAGTATGGGAAATGGAGCAGCCAAAGAGTTTATATGCATGACCCATGGACATGAACAATGATAGGGGTTACCTGAGGAAGTTGGGGGTGCTGGGTGGAGGGGGCAAAGGGGTAAAAATTGGGACAACTGTGACAGCATAACCAATAAATTACAATTAAAAATTTTAAAAAATTCTTTAAAAATAAATAAACTTGTAGGTAATATTGAGTTAATATAAGAAGAAGAAACACAACCAAACTTAAAGAAAGCTTATAATTTCTAACCACTACTGAAGCACCTCTATGGAAAACTGGTAACAATACAAATCTTGCTAGATGTGCGAAAGGTCTGAGATTCACCTCATGTCGGGCCAAAAGTACACAACACATATGATGAAAGTATACATACAGAATAATACTTGTATATAATATTCTTAGCAATATTTCCAAGTAGAATTTTGGCATTCAGACCAGAATGGTAAAGTTTAATATAGAACAAGCAACATCATTTCTTTAAAAAAAGGAAGTTGGCATAAGCAAACATCGTCTGATGCTCCTCAAATTACTGAACTCATACCAAACTATGATTTGGGGCAGAGTTCTGGCTCTATAAAAAAACTTTAAAAATTACATATAGGTAAATCAAAGCACTAAATGCATTTCGAGAACATAAAAAGTAAAGACAGTAATAATAACAGCTACCATTTATTTAATGCTCACTATGCTTCAAGCGTTTCACTAAGTACCTCACATCTAGTACCTCTTTTAATTCTCTCAACAACCCAATGAAACCATTACTCTGTCTAGTTTACAAAAGAGAAAAAAATGAGGTGAGAGAGGTCAAACGACTTTTTCAACATCATCCTTATTCAACAGAAAAGGTGGAACCGAAACACAGCTCTGCTGACATGACAGTCAGTTCTCTTAGGCACTACACCATGAGGCTCTCATCACACGGTAAGTACTTGATCTCAGGATCTCCTGTCCAAAGGGACTGAAAGTGACTCGGTCATTGACCTCTGAGAAGACAAAAGAAAGACCAATAATCCTGCTTATCCAGAAACGAGTTTAAAAGCTCTGATGTTATGTACTCAATTTTTATAAAACAGTACCAAGTGACAAAAAACAGATGTCCTGGATTTATTTGGAAGAAAACAAATGAGCTATATCAGGTATGTCAATGAGAAGAGGATATTCAATTAAAACTCCTAGAAATGCAGGTCAATACAACAAGTCACATGGAGTCTTAGGTGACAGCACTGAGGTAGGAAAGGGACACTTCCCACCCGTCAGCTCCTTCTGTATGGCCCGCCCACATCTGAGATTCAATGTACAGAACTCTGAATTCACCATTTTTACACAAGCAAACCTGTTTTTCAATTCCAATAGAACAGATACTTTCCCAGTCACTATGATCAGTACTTCAAGATACCCCTGAACACTCCTCCATCTGGGAAGTTGCCACACCATCTTGCCTAGTCTATAACCAGTGTATTTATGTATATTTCCTCCTTTTTATCTGCATGCCACTTCCCTAGTCCAAGTCTTCAATAACCTATTCTATCAACAGATTTCTAACTTGTTTCTTGGCCTCTTATTTCCTTTTCATAAATATTCTGTTAATATCACATTCCCCATTTCATAATCAAGCAGTGTTTCCCAAATGACTATAAGCTAAAGTCCAAATTCTTCAGCCATAATTTTTATTTCTAATCTTACCACCTCTTCACCCAATGGAGTCAAAGGTAATTAATCCCTTCTGAGCCTGATGATCATTTTGGCCACAAATCTGGTTGCAACTACTCTCTCTCTACATAATGTGCCCTTGCACTCACTCTCAGCCACCCCTCTTTCCCGCATAGAAGAAATAACATGGCATTAATAGAAGCAGCACATTGGAGCCAGAAGGTTTGGGTTACCATGTGATTTCAGGCAAGCTTAACCTTCTGAACCTCAATATTCTCACTTGAAAATGAGGATGATAGTACCAGCTTGCAGAGGTTTGGTAAAGATTAGAATATACATAAAGTGCATGCCCAGAAAAGGCACTTGATAAATGATTGCCATTATTATTATGCCCAAAGCTTATTCGGTCTTTATATCCAGCTCACATGCCATAAAAAGCACTGTGTTTTCCCACTGTATTACACAGCCACCTGAGTATGCCTATCATTTCTACAAAGCTTGCAGAATTGAGGAACACCTTTTACCTACCATAAAAATGGCAACTTTTAATAAATATTGATGAACAAAGACATGAATAGAACCATAAAAAATTAAATTACTGTAAAGTATATTTTATTGCACTTAGTTACTCTGAAGAATATTTTTAAAGAATTTCCTATGAAATAAAGTTTTTTAAATCTGGAATTTCTTAAGAAAATAAGCCATTCTGGGTAAGAGATTGTTCTAGGAGCTTATTGCTGAATGAACATTCCAAGTTCTTTATTTTTTTTTAATAGAAAACTTTTTAAAACACCCCCCAGCATTCTTCAAAAGAATGGTGAATGACTAAAATGACTTCTGTACTGCTACTATAAAAGAATAGTTTGTATGGTTGCTGATGAGTTTAGAGCCCTGCTTGTGGTGGTTTGGTTGCTACTGCATACGTAGAAGAGAGCAGAAATCTGACTGTTGTAATTAGGCATTAATATGGACGATACTTTCATCGTCCCACTCACCATTCACACCTGGAGCATCACGAGGGATGAGCATGGGTAGCAGCGCCAGGCAGAGGTGGACAACGAGCCGCACCTGTGATGTTCCCTCGCACGCACCCAAACTGCTGGGTGTGCCTTTTGCCTGCTGCTATGTGGACTGATGGGATAGAAGACAGTCCCTGAATTTATTTGAATTAGTAGCAGACTTTATGACTTAAGTGTTTTATAAAATACTAGGGTTTTCAGAATTTTGTTGTTCCTTTCTTTTGAGGTTGGAGTTATACTGAATGGGTGAGTGGGTCAAAGAGCCTGTCAACAGGTAACCGAAATGGTGATGATGAGAGTATTAACAAGGCCACTGACATGTACTGAACTCTCATTAGGTTATAGGCACTGCGCTCAGTCAGTATATTGTAATAATTATCTCGATCTTCATAATAAAGCTGTGAGGAGTGCTATTCCAATTGCCATTTCTCAGACGAGGAACTGCAGCTCTGAGGGGCTCAGGAATTTGCTCTGCACTGAACAGCTGTACTCTGCGGTATAAGCCCAACTAGAAGCCCATGTCATGCTGCTGACTCCCACCTTTTACTCAGCCCTCCCCAAAATGGAGTGATTTGACTAAGTGAGTTTTAGAAAGATAACAAAGCTCGACCCTTTAAATATCAAAACTATTTATCTGAATCTTTCTAACACATATGATTGCAGAGACTTCATGGAGTGGACAGAGAATGTAACGTGATTTGTTCTCGCCTTGGGGACTCTCCACTGATGACCATTCACTGCACTGCGGGGAGCCTGGTGATAGCCTCAGAGCTTGAGAAGGGGACGAGAACCTAACTGGGCTTTTGCTGAGTTTGCCTCACTGTGGTTTTATTTGTCAAATAACGTTCATACCCATTTTGTAGAGAGCCATCTTCTCTCTTGCTCTCTCTGGGTGATGATGCGGCAGGCCCTTGCTGAGCATGTTCTCTGATTTTGTTATTCCTCTCCCCTTCTCTTCTTACCTCCCAAGTTTCTTAGGACAGAACTATAAGGGTATTTTAAAAAGTATATCGAATCTTTGGTATAAAATCAAGCCAAATATTCTCTATACTTGAAGAAAACAAAGGTAAGTCATGCTACTATAAAAGAATAGCCTGTAGGGTTGCTGATGAGTTTGGAGCACTGTTTGTGGTGGTTTGGTTGCTACTGCACACGTAGAAGAGAGCAGAAATCTGACCGTGGTAATTAGGCATTAATATGGACGATACTTTCATTCAACGTAAATTTTGAGTAAGCAAGTCTGTTTTATGCAACTTCAGACAAAGAAAGGGATCACATATGTATATGACTCCATATATATATATATTAAACATATATGCTGAACTCAAAGTAGTAACAGCAAGATGGTTACAATGTAGTGCAGCATGAAAGAGTTGCATTGGATATAAAGGCAATTTCTTCACAATGAGTGGTGCTCAACAATGGAATGATTTACCAAAAGATTTTTTTAGTACACTGATTCCATTAAAAAAGCTTTTAAACGATATTTAAAGGAAACACAATTTCTTGCACTCATTTTGAAGAGCCAAAATGATTATTAGCGAACACGGGTATGTTTAAATTTGTAAAAGCAAACTAAAACTTTTCTTCCTCTATTGCAGGCCTAGATTAATATTCAAAAAGACAGTACCCACTTTACTATTTCATAAAACATAGGGAGTACTTTTACTAATATGTCTAACACTAACGCATTCTCTAGATATCTGAAAAATAGATATCTTACCACATGTGGTAAGTAGATTAAGGTGTTTTCTGGCAACCCCACCCCCAAATGTAGAACTTGATTATAAAGAAAAAAAAAAAGTTTTCAGTGGGAAGCCACGGGGGCTGCCTTCTGTCCTATCAATCCAGAATTTCTCAAATTACAGATCTGCTGTTGTTTTCTGACACATCTGCTCTGCAATGTAAAATAGTGTTTTCTTTAATAAGAATTCTTCAAAAAGCCCTTAGGCTGCTCGTCTTTGTTTGCACAGCCTGAGAGTTTTCATTTAAAGTTTTCACACTGTTTTTAAAATTCTCCATTTTTGTTTCTAAAATAGTTAGGCAAAGTCCATAAACCTATGTTTTGGCTTCACGTTTTAGCTACATAGAAAAGGTAGAGAGAAATGTGCAGAGAAATTCTGAAGACTTCAATAAATGAGATTATCCATAGTGACCAACGCTGTTTTCCTCCTTCCTTTGTTGTTGAAAACAAAGGAAAGAGGGAAGCAGAGATTTTTAAAAATATATATAACCACTCTTCCTGGGATGCATAATCTGCTATGAAATACGGAAACTCACAGGTAAAACCCACTCCTGTTTACTCTGCGGCACCTCCGACACTCCAATACTGTGGAAAGTAGGGATAGTGAAATGACCTCAGAAACATGAAACTCTTCCCTAATGGCCACTGCAAGGTTAGTACTTATGTTCTTGGTGATGACTGAAGTGGAACCGAAACCCCGTTAACCACACACTTCACCATCTCGAGTGCGCGTGCTTCAATTTCTTCACAGTCCAAACTTCAACTCCTGATAATACGGCATCCACACACCTCCCTCGTTAGAAAAATAAATGGACAATTGTTTAAGGACTACTTCACTGGAAACACATACATTTGATCTTTTTTACATCAATTATGGATAAATATATGAAAACATTTAAACTCTTTTTTCATAACACAATGGGACTCAGAGGCATCAAATGACAAATGTATGCATGTACTGAGCCACAACAGCCTGGGCATTTATCTCTCGTCACCTTTTAAGTGACTAAATGTTATTTGAAGCAGACGACATCCATTTTGAAATTCTCTACTCATGCCTCTCTGATGGAATTCTTTTAGAAGACATGATCTTTTTCATGGATACAGTAATTCACTGTATTTCTATATTCTTATGTGGTCCAACTTGTTGGGAGTAGGAAAACTGCAGTTATATAGAAATTGTGGCTGCTTCCTCCCTACCAGATCCTGTCGGGGAGACAGATGGAGCAAGTGTGAGGCTCTGCAGGCGCAGTCTGCTCCAACCTTAGCATCAAATGTGATGGGCTGGCCTTGCCTGTAAGATAGGTGTCATTCTAAAGCTCACTTGTAAGAGAAGAGTTTGGATAAATGAGAGACAACTAGCAATAGGAAAGAAATGATCTTCTTATACATAAAATAAGTCTGATCCTACAGCTATTTCTTTGAAGTAGTCTCACTATTCTTCTTTAGGCCCCTCCTTCAATTTTACTATTAGAATTCTTTCTTAAAATTCCTCATTCCTCTTCCGGTGTCCTCTTTTTTCAAAATTTCAACCTGGCCATGTTACCATGACATGCTCCCTTTCAATCAATGCTTCTGTCAATTCTCTTTACAGTCAGTGTCAAGTACCAGGGACAAGATGACCAGAACCCCTCTTTGAGGGACAGGGTATAGAAATGCTGTTAAGAAGCTGGGTTCCCAAATAAGATAAAAAAGTGTTTGATTTCTAGTTCTACCTTCACTAGCTGTGTGAATGTAGGTACAAAGCTACTTACATTCCCTATGGCTGAGCCTCTTCAACTAGAAATAAAAAATACCTTTTAGAGCTGTTGGAAAATTAAAATGCTAAAATATGTATAATATGCTTAACACAATGCAGAACTAAAATAAGAATCAGTAAGGTCAGCTGTTATGGTTCGCTCTACCTTCTAAAGACAACGCTGTCAGAAAGCAAGCTGCAAATTCCTCAGATGTCCTGAGTGCACTGAGACTTGCACGAGGTTGGGATAATATTCCCTAGTTCTAGGGTAGGCTGCAGGATTGCTTCCTTTTCCATCTTCATCACATATCCATCAGCACCATGGAGTTCTGTGTGAAATAGGCCTTTCTGAAATGCATAGTAAAATATCCTTCATTTCAATCTAACCCATGTCCTTTAACACAGAATGCGCCTCCTTTGCAATACATCTCAGTTATTATTCTCATCCCAGCAAGTTTTGAGGTCATATGTATCTTCTGATAAGCTACAGGCTGAATATTTCCAGTCTTTCAAAATCCATTTGTTGAAAAACTAACCCTCAAGGTAATAATATTAGGAGGCAGGACCTATGGGAGGTGATTAGGTCATGGGGGTGGAGCTGTGATGCATGGAATTACAGCCCTTATAAAAGAGGCCCCAGAGAGCTCCCTCGCTCTTTCCATTATGTGAAAACACAGCCAGAAGACAGCCGTTTATGAACCAGGAAGCAGGCCTTCACCGGAAACCAAATCTGCGGGAGCCTTGATCTTGGACTTCTAGCCTGCAGAACTAGGAAAAATAAATATCTGTTCCTTATTAGCCACCCAGTCTATGGTATTCTTTTATAGCAGCCCAAACAGGCTAAGACATGGTATTAATATGGCAAAATCTGTTCTATTGACCACCAGGTCATCCATCTGCCAGCTCTGGATGTTTTCAGTGCCGAAGAAGCTAGTGCACATAACACCAGCAGCAAAGAAAAGTTTGGTCCATGAAACACCTCCAATCAGAAAGATCTAAAAAGATGGCTTATTGAAATGTACCCTGTCACCTAAGCTCACAGATAGTGCACTTCTGAAAAAAGGGACTAGATGTTCATTATCTGCCAGACATACGCTCATGTACTACCGTAGCAGGGCGTGATGTTTACCTTCACTTACAATTTCTGCCAAAAGCAGCTTGTGCATTTCCTTACATTCTTAAACAGAATTTACTGGCTACCGTGTACTCTTTTAATAAAACCACAATTATCCTTTTGATGTACAAGCTGTACGATCTTGGAAAATTGTCTGCAGGGTTCTTCAAAGTCAGAGTTGCCTGCCCTGCCACAGAATGGCTCCAGGCTGCTAGGTTTTTCACTTCTCGTATATTTTTTCAAATAGTTTATCTCTCCCATCCCTTGTTGTCAAGCTGTCAGTCAGCTGTCACTTTATACTGCTGTCAGTGAGCCTGCCTTTACTGCACCCCCAATTTGATGGTGTTAATCTGCTGTCAGCTGAAAAATCAGATAATCAAGACCTCTGAAATTGCATTTACAGTAAGTGGTGTGCTGGGCACTGGATGGAGATTTTGAGATTTGAGTTCTAGTTCCTGCTCTGTTTTTACCAGCAGACACTAAACGTCTCTGGGCCTTGGGGCCTTTGTCCATAAAATGCGTGTGTGTATGTGTGTGTGTGTGTGTGTGTGTAAAAAACAGAGATATACAAAGAGAAAGAGATCTCATCTGGACTTGAATTCCAAGTTTCTCTGGCTACCAGAAAGAACATATGAAACTTCTCTGAGCTAACAGAATGCAGGGTGGGGTGCCTCTGACACTTTAACTGAAAAATTCACGGATACATTTTAGTCACCACTTTACTTCACCTCAATCCTCTGATTTCACTACTGACCATTTCCTTAAAATACTCTTCCCTTGGTTCCTTCCACAAGATAATTCTCATTGTTGACCTCCTGACTCCTTTATCTTTTTCCTCATTTCAGTCCTCAGCTCTTCCTCTACTAACCCCGTAAGTATTAAGAGTGCCACAGGCCAGTCCAAATTTAAAGGGCAGAGTAATGATAAGAAACCAGCAACAAGTCTGAGAAGCAGCAACCTATGTGTCCTAGAAGCTAAACAAAGAGTGTGACAGTGTGCCAACTGCTGCTGCTATGTTACGTGAAATGAGGACTGAGAACTGACCACAGGATGCAAAAGCATGGAAGTCTACGGGACCTTCACAAAAACAGTTTCAGAGAAGAAGCTCCAAGAGAGAACAGTAGGAATAAAATTAGAAACAACAAATATATGCAACCCTGTCAAGAAGTTTTGCTCCTAAGAGAAAGAAAGAAATGAGGCAGTAGCAGAAGGAAAAAGTGGAAGGAAGAGAGCATTTTTTTAGAAGACATAAAAATAGCATTTTTTTGTATACTAATAGGAATGATCCAGAAGAAAGGAAAGCTGATGATGCAGAGCAGAAGAAAGAAGAAAAACTTGCTGGAATGATAGTCCTTAGGTATGGGAGAAGGGTGGGCTTTGGTAAAGAGGAGAGATAAGGAAGGGCCTCAGACAGGAGCAAGATCACTTCATGTAGTAACAGGTGTGAAGATGGACACTGTGCACCCAGGAGCACATAACTGCATTGAGATGGTGCTGGCAGAGCACAGAAATTCTCATCTGATTGCTCCCATTTTCTGTCAAGATCTGAAAATGGAGATAGAAGATTTAGTATTACAGGTTTATAAAGAAAGGAAAATGTATGATTCGTTATTTAAAAGAGGGGAAATGTGGTATGCTTGCCAGGCAGAGCAAAGATTCCATCTGAATTTAGGAGTCATGAATTTAGAATAGACTAGTAAGTATGGCTGGATGTCTTCGCTTATCAAATACAGAGAAAAAGGTGCAACAGATTTGAGAGTATATGCAAGAGAGTATTAGAATAGAATATGGAAATTAAGCTGCAGAAAGGAGGAGGAAAATTAGAGCAAGATAAGAATAAAAGTAAGGAGTTGGCTTCTCTCCCTTCTCGTTTCTCTAAAAATAAATATATAAAGTTTTTTTTTTTTAAGTAAGGAGTTGGCTCAATCAATGGATAGCAGGTTCTGGTAAGGTCAAAAGCCTGAGTCAAAGTGATAAAGAAAATTAATTAATTAATCTCTTTATTAACATCCAGATGCTCCTTTAGCAGAGTACTTCTCTCTCTCTCTCTGTTTTTAGTTCCTCATTTTCATGTGTTGATTAATAAAGTGAGGAGAAGGAGACTGTCCTTTATATTCAGGTGACAATAAATGTGTTAGGTTATAAAACAATGGTGTGGGTGTATTAATAAGATGAATTCTTCTTTATTGGGCATCTACTATATGTCAGGCGCTATGCCAGGCATTTGACATTCATTAATTCATTTGGTCACCAAGTCATACCTACGAGGCGATAAGGTGAAAATAATCACAGCCACTAAAGAACCCAGGCTCGGAGTCACTACACTCACATAGCTCACAGAGCTACTAAGGTGGCCGAGATCAAATGCACATATGTGCGACGACAGTGTTCAAGGGATTTCTCATCCCAAAATGTTTAATGCATACAATGAAATGTTTTGAACTGAATATTCTTTCTTTACACTGTTGTTCTGGTGTTTGAGAATGAGGCAGTTGGGGGGGGCGGGGAGAAGGACAGTAGATAACAGCGGGTGCCACAAGCCAAATAGTAAATTTCTATGTGACAGGCATACACTGAGTTTTAGCAGTCATCAATGTTATAAAGCTTCATATATTTTGCTGAAATATAGCTGTTACCCTCCCTGATTAATTAATATCCATTGTCACATATTATTATAGCACACTGTATTAATAATTTAATTGTATGTTCCACTTTGTTCTTACTTAAATCCATTTTTGCCATGACCAAATAATAACGGAATAGGGAGAAAGATATAAACATTCAAAAATTGTCTTTTTAAAAAAATCGACTTCGTTATTTTGCCTTTAGAATTACTAAGTATTTTTCAACATCTCAACAAAATAATACTCTTTTAAGACTGCAGGCATTAGAATGATTGTCATTCATGCAAATAATCACTTACTTACACTATATGAGTTTGGGCTGGATAAAGCAAATTACCATTTGAAAATAATTCAAATAACACTCTGGGCTAAGACCTTGCTTATGAATGTTATCTTGGCCACAGTATTTCTTAACCTTCTTCCATTTAGCTAGATGTATTAATGGTAATACAGTCCAAATTAATAAACTATTCAATTGCCATAGGTGTATTAAGCATATGATAATGGAGGAATATATGATATGCAAATAAATTTAAAACATCATTTATTTGGAATTCTATAGCAATAATAATTAAGATGTGATATAACCACCTATTCACCTTAAAGATGTAGATTTTGACTATATGTTACATGAAAAACTTAAAACCATCTCAAAAATAAGGTTCATATTTTAACAATATGACCTGAAGTATAAGCTGTGTTTGAGCTAATCATGGATCTAAACACAGCTATATTTTTCAAAAGTTGCCATTTTCTCATCATACATAAGAGAACTGTATTTATGCAAATATATATTACATGTACTTGCACATATAAATATATACCTGAAAATCAAGGATCTTAGTTTCACTTACCTCGATAGTATCACAAACTGTAAATAAAACATGACATGATTTGACAAATGACCCACAGTGACAGGAAGCTTGGACAGTAACAGAAAACTCACAGGGTTTAAAGTTTAATACAGTCTGTGACAACCAGCTGTGTGCATGGAAGGTAGTCTCTGCCTCTCTGAGCCTGTTTTCTGAACTCCGTAATCTAAGGTTTGAGCAAGGTGTTTGAATGTAAATGTTATAACTCGCTCATTCGACTTTGTATTAGGCAGATTTTTCTTCAATTAAATATTAAATGAAACAGCATTACTGGGGATGGACGAAGACAACCGTCTCCACGGCAAACCTGGCCAAACTCGGTAAGCTGAGAACACAGAGAGAAAAGCTGACCTCCTGCACAGCACAGCACGTGTGGACATTAAAGTGTTTCCTGCCTTCCTTTCAAGAATGGGGAAGAAACAGCCGTCCCTGAACTCTGTTTAAGGACAGAGTCAGTTACAAACCAGCAGCATCCCCCGCTAGTGTGAGTCCCACTGAAGCAAACTTACTATTCACAAGGGAGAAATATTTCTGGTGGTAGTAAAAACAATTTTGCTAGGTTTAATCAAAAGTGAAAAGGAACTCCAGAATGTTCCCTTTGAGCCACGGCATCCGTTGCTGATTCAGGGTGGGCCCAGCAGCAAGGGTAATAAAAAATGTCCTTAGTAACTGAGAAAGAAAAGTGGCAATTAAGTGCATTTGTGACCTAACATAGAACACCCAACTCTTTATTAAAAAAATAAAAATAATTTTTAAAAAGGGAAGAAGGAAAAAAGTTGAAGAAAATAGCATGGGAAATGAAAGTAATACAAGCAGTGAAACCGAACACTAATTTACTTAGAACAGTTATTATTACACATATAAACCAATGGGCAGAAGCTGATTACAAAGGCTGAGAAATATGTGTGGCAATGATTTCTTTAACAAAACAAAAAATTTTAAAAAACCAGTAAGTGTTAAAAGCCAAAATAGCTTTTTTGGCAAACAAATCAGTAGGAGAAAATAAAGGAAGAACTCAATATCAGAAGTAACCATTCAGTGATAGGGGGGACAAATGATTATTTAAAATCTTTGCAAATCACGGCATGCTGAAATAGAACTCGATTCTCTAATTAACCATACTTATGCTGAGAAGTTAAAGTTGGCAAGAAGAACACCAATTCCTATACGTCTGGGAAATAATCTGACACAGTACTGAAAGGGAAGTCAAACATACTGACCTGCGCACATCAGGAAACCTGACGGGAAAGTAAATAACTTGGCACTTGGGTCTGATGATGCTTTCCAGATCCTTGGGTCTGTGATCAGGAATCAGCTTCATAAATCTTCCAATAGAAGTGAGAAATGACTGCATATTAAAAACCGAGTTGAATACCACTACATCAGCTACCAGGCTGTAAAGGGAAAGGATAAATACAAATCATGAGCCCACATTCCGTTACAAGAGCAAGACCTTGATATTAATCAGAGTTTGCACTGCACCTTGGGTTTGCAAAAACCTCTACACTTCCATAAGTATTTATCAAAATGCCTCTAATGGATAAGTTGGTTTTATTAGTATTATATCATAGGAAACTAGATTGTTGGCATCAGGGAGGAAAGGCAGGAGACAAATTAAATGATTTAATACAATACTATGAGGCTTCAAACCCAAGCATATTTTTCCACAACGTCAGGAACTGACTATATTACCAACAACAAAAGTACACTAAGACCTTTTTCTTTGTGGCCCAACTACCCGTGCTGGGTTTCTATGTCAATGATGTATATTGTTTTATATCATACCACTGAGAACAGAATTTTGCCATATTTTTCACTACCTTCAAAGATACTAATTCAGATAAAGCTATTTCATACTAAAGCATACCTTCAAAATACGTGGTTAAAGTCTTTATTTTTTAACCCCTGCTTCAAGAAACTTGGTTTTATAAAGTTTGGCTCTATACAGGAGGGATTCAATGGGGTCTCTGCAAATAACTTAATTTACTAGAATATTTGGAATAGCCCGAGAAGTAGAAGAAACTAGTAGAACTGATTACATAAAGGAATGCATTATAGAGCACTACAACATCATGGACTTTAAGAATTAAACAAAATAAATACAATACTGGATGTTACTTTAGATTAAAAGATTGTGCTCCTCTCCATAATATTTTTGAAGTAAAAGCAATCTCAAATACATAGTTTAAGGCAATGTGAAAACAAAGTTTATGTGTCATAAGCACACCAGAAGTTTCCAGAATTGCCTATATGACATTTTCTCGGAAACCAATGAACACGAGTGAGAACCATGGGTGGGAGTTGGGTAAAACTTTAAATACAGGGTAGGGCAAAAGTAGGTCTACAATTGTGAGCACACAAACTACATTTTATATTCTTATATTATCATTTATTAGTTATTGTACTAGTTTCCATATGAACAACTGTAAACTTACTTTTGCCCACCCTGTATGTAGTATAAATATCAGTATGTTCCCTTTATGAGTCAAAAAAGTGATAAAAAAGTGATTTAAAATAAACTGTTGTTTTAATTTTTTCTCCACTTTCCCCCTACCGCAGCCATCCCCACCTTCCCCCCTCAATCCGACCCACTTGAATTTTTTTTTTAAACAATATTTTATTTATTTATTTTTTTAGAGAGGGGAAGGGAAGGAGAGTGGGAGAGAAACATCAATGTGTGGTTGCCTCTCATGTGTCCCCTACTGAGGACCCGGCCCGCAACCCAGGCATGTGCCCTGACTGGGAACCGAACCAGCAACCCTTTGCTTCACAGGCCCGTGCTCAATCCACTGAGCTACACCAGGCAGGGCTTCCCACTTGAATTTTTTTAAATGGCCTTCTTTGCTTTAAGCCAGCAATTTTCGAGCTCTGTGGCACAAGAATTTTTATTTTTAAAAAACAGAGCTTTATTTTCTATACACTTTGCTTGCATTTGCTAAATTCTTACCTAAATTTCAGAATATAACAGAATGAGGATAGGAAAGAACTTTTGCAATCTCAAAAGTACTTCATGATCAGATTCTCAGAAATGTTTGTAATTAGCCAAGATCTAGCAATAGCGCGGAACATTTAACACATGCAATGCTGACTATTCAGTCAGGGGCGCTGACCTCCTTTCCCTTGGATTGTCAAATGGAAAAATGACATTAGCCAACACAATAGCTGTCCCATGTCAATGAATCAAAATTATACCTATTTTTTGTCAGATCAGCAAAAAATATGATGTATTTGTTGGTGTGCTGGAGAATCTAGCAATTACTGTATGTGTGCCATGAAATGAGAATGGTTGAAAATCGCCACTTTAAGCAATGATTCAGTTTCATTGTCACTGGATCTTAATAAAATGAATATAAATGCTTTGATAAGAAGGAATACAAGATCCAATAAAATTTTATTCTGCCTTAGAAATGGTAGGTCGAGAAAAGTAAAAGAAGACGTGTAAGTCCATACACTGCAAAACACAAATGAATAAGCAGAACTTACAGAACAGGAATACATACCATAGCAAATCCTCAGTTCAGTTTCATTCACATTTAAAGAGACAGCTTAAGTTCCCCTTATTAATACACAGCAGAATGAAAAACCAATGAAAAGAATGCTGACCTGCCACCCCTATACCTCCCCTACAAAACTGCTTTTCCATGTAAGTATTTTTTTTTTAGTTGTGACCTAGTGCCAATTTGGGGGAAGCGGTGATTACGACATGGATAATACAAAAGAATGTCACAGAAGTGCTGACACGCCAAGCAATAAGGAAGCCAATATAAGAATACCCCAGGAGTTGAAGGATGTTTTACAGCTAGTCTGTTTTCACCATGTGTCACATATTGTAATAGCGACCCACAGGTCATAAGGTATAGTTACGACACGTGTTCATAAGTCAAGGGGTTAGTGAAACCTCTATTTAAGGTGAGTGCTTATGTCAGTCATCTCTAAAGTCCTTAACTGCCACACCATCCACAGAGAAATCTGCCAGCGCCAACAAAAGCAGAAGTCAGCAAGAAATCTAAAGAAACATTTGAGGAAGCAGGAGTCATACTTTTCAAAGTGAATCTGAACAGGACTGTTTTCTGACACTTTTATTTTTCCTCTGGACAACTGTGAACCATTTTTGTTCTCATCAAGAAGCCAACCAATGATCAAGTCCACTTCTTTCTCTGCAAACTTGTCTATCAGTTTACTCTCTTGAGAAGAGCAATGCTGAAAAACCGAGTATGAGTTTTTATAGTCTCATTCCCTACGAGCAAAAACAACCTTTTATGAAAGAGAGAGATGAGGGGGAGTGAGCTAAATGGTTTTCAAATATCTGCATGCAACCCAACTACTTACATTCTTAAAAACCCAGTTTATGCTAAATTAAAGATCCAAGACAGTTTACAGAAATACTCTTTCTCACGCATTTCCTCCCTGATATGAGTGAGTGTAACTTCCATTAACTTTAAAGCCACCCATAAAGGGAGAAATAGGCTTAATTTTTCCCCCAGTTATTTCTCAAGGGTAATAAACATACACTATCTGAGGAAAAGAATGATGCTAATTCAAGAAATCAAAAGAATATTACAAATGTTTTCCATATTGATAAAGCACAAAATGATTTTATTTTTGTTTTTAAAACATATTTCCCTTCTCTGTTTCAATATAAAATAAAGTATTTTAATTTTATTATGAAATTTTAAAATGGTTGCTTTTTTATGAGACATTTGATGTGAAGCAGTTCCACTCTATTTTGATAGCACTGCTACTTCACAATTGAAGCAGCTTGTAAAAATGATTGCAGGAAAACATTTACAAAATGCTCAAAACACAGAAGTATTACCATTTAGCTGCTTTTCTATGTCAACAAAACTTGGAATATACTTGCAAGAGTTGGGAGTCTTTTTAAACACATCATCAATCCCAACTGCTAATCACCCTTAAAAAAGGTGAGTAACATTCCCAGGTTTCAGCACCAAAAAAAGAAGAAGTGAGTAAAAAGTTCCCAATCACAGCCAAACTTAGTGCATTTGATTATTGCAGCAGTGTGGATAGGATCCCACAGCAAGGCCCTTTCGGAGTCGTTATTAACTTCTTTCATTAAGTAATCTTCAGGAGATGGACTCTGTTGAAGTAACAATAGAGAAGGACCATCACCTTTGAAATGTCATGGTATTTTAAGGCTGTGCAATTTCAGAAGACTCAATGAGGGGAAAAAATACCAACAACTACCTACAGATTCATTTTCTATAGTTTTCTCTCACAAACAATAAAAAGAACAAAAAACCCTTGCTCCATTATGCCTTATTTTGTGTTTATCCCTCTGAAAATGTCTATTTTGATCTTAGCTGGATGCATTGAAAGCGGTTGGCAAATAAGAGCAGACTGACTGCCTTTTTCTAAAAGCATGCCTTAAACAACAGAGGAGAGAATCAAGGAGTGAAGAAGGTCCCTGAGACCCTTTGATTCTATTCCGAATGTTGTAGAAAATAGTTAGTTAGTTAGTTTAACATATAATTAGATTGTTACATATATGTATTCTATGAAAGGATTAGCTGTGATCTTATACATATACTCAGAGGCACACAGTAATTACTACCATGGAAGGTATGTTTAAACATTTGCACCAATTTTAAGGTGTTTTAAAATAAGTGTACAATAGGTCTTCAGATTTAAAAGCTAACCACCTATAAAGAAAAAGGTAGCAAAGGACTTAATATAATGATGCCATTGATACCTACCATGAGAGAATTTGGTTGTATCCATATTGGAAATCTCTCTCCTGACATTTCTTGACAGGATATACCAATTGGTTCTCGTGGAAGTACAGAATCTTTTTCAATTTCCCAAGGTCAGGTCGAAGGGCAATCAGTTCAGTCAGGTTAAGCACTGAGCTTGCAAAGAGGATCCTAGGAAATAAGGAAATTAGGGTTTACTGTCGCAAGCACGCTTGAAGGGGGTTGTCCTTTGCCCTCCTTTCCTCCCCCCGATCCTCCCCCAGAAAAACATGTCCCCTATAGGGACACATCAATAGTTAAGAATTAATACCATGTAGCAGCATTCTAAGTTTTGATCTCTGAAAAGGCAGCTGCTAAGAACTATAAAAGCTCTGAATCTTATTGGTCTTCTCAGCTCAGTTTCTGAGATGCAAAAAAAAAAAAAAAATGCTGGATGGATTTTATTGAAAAAGGCAAGAAAAGCTCTATCTGAAGGACAAATGGAACAAAGATAAGGCTGACTAGGGAATACTTTGCTTGCCAGTTTCATTACACTTTACTTCTTTATGCAACCAACTACTGAAATTCAATATACAAGCAGGAATGGCACATGCTGATGTTATGACATAAACCCTTTTGATTTATGCACTAGACATCTAGTGTGGTCTTTTTCTCTTGGCATGTTTTCTCGCCATGTCCCACTCCCTCTGTTTTTAAATATTCTGCAATATTTCTGTCTTTTTCCTAATGTTTTCTTTGCCTCCGCTACTGGACTGCTAATGGTCCAGATATACAATCTGTAAAACCCCTTATATATAAAATAAATGTTTAAAAAATGAAGGAAGACTGACTGCTTTTCTTTGGGGAGGGGAAGGAAACTGGAAGCTTACCTATCTATGTTTACAAATGAAAGCACCTACTACCTCATTCATTCCACACTCATTTACTAAATGCCTACTATGTGCCAGGGTCTAACCAGGAAAAAAGAGAAAAGATGAACAAGACCACCAACTAAGATGAATGCTGCCTGTGGCACTGACATATACAAAGTATTAAAGAAACAAACAGAAAGTAGTAATAACTGACTGAGACAACCTGGAAACGTTTCACTAACGAGGTCCCTACCACGTATGGGCACAAAAGAGGTAAAAATTACAGGTACATTTAGATGGCACAATTTTGATGGAATGCCTTTACAACATAATGCAGCATCATTTGACCCTTACAGCTTTGGTCTCATTTAAAAAATGAGGTTCAAGAAGGCTTAGAATTTTCTACCATCACACTGGTAGAAAGTGGCAAAGCAGGGACTCCTGATCTTCTAGGCTAGATGTACTTTCCATCACACCATGGGCAGTGGTCATGGACGACTCACGTTGCAAATGCACTTTTTTCCGTACTTAATAAATACAAAATATCATCTTTGTTATTACCATGATTACAACTACTATAAATTCTCCCTCGCTGACAGCTGAATGGCTAAATTCAGGTGTTTATATGATCTGCAGCACTAGCCTTTCACATGTGAAGAATGATTACATAATAAGTGCATATATCATAAATAGGAATTCAAGTGTCTTCTTCATGGGCTAAAAATGGCACATATGATCAAAAAGCAGTGATCTCTTCTTTTAAACCCACATTGCTACATTAATGCCATGGTTTGTTGCTTTAAAGTTAAAAAAAATCGTACTAAGGAGATGCATTATTGTTTCAATTGTGTTTGTGTATCCAACTAAAGCAAATAGAAAGACTACGGGCAGAAAATGCCCTATTTTAACCAAGAATATTCCCAGTACCACCAAGTCTTTCAAAAACTTAGACTGAAAATTCTAAAATATGAAAACATTTGGTTATCGACAAATCTTATCCTTAGTAAAGAGAATAACAAAATACTAATCTCAATCAATAGTTTCCTCAAAAGAAACTGGATGGCCACTTGCGGTTCCACTTGCTGGGGGATTCTCCCGCCTCTCCCTCTATCCCCACTCCCCATGCCGGCACCCAGCAGGCACACCACTGCAAGCAACGACTCATCCTTAATCATTAAGATCTAAGCAAGCTCAATGTTTTTCACACACAAGGGAGAAAACTTCGTTAAATGAAGCTCTTCTGCTACTTGTTAAATTTTTTTAAAAAATGGTAGTTTTATCATGGAGAAATTTGGTAGACATCAACTTACCCAAGTGATCAAAAGTAAATATGACCAATAAAAAGAGGACGTGATATAATGTATTCCCCAACGTGACACACTCAAAAAGATACAAATCACCAATGTATTACTCCTGCCAAAAATCCCTGATCTAAATTTAAATTTGGTCATGAGAAAACAATGAGAAATATGTCTTGCAAAATAACTGGGTTGAATGCCCAAGAAGGTTAATGTCATAAAAGAAAAAAAAGTCTACATTAAAGGACAATGAAGAGACCCGCAAAACAAAGTTCCACTCTGAATAATGGGTTGGAGGGAAAAAAACAGCTATAAAGGACATTACACGAACAACAGGAAACTCTAAATACGGGTTGAATATAAGGTGGTAAATTTTCATCAATCTGAAATGTCTTAAGTGTAATAATTTTATTGGTTTCTATAGGAGACTATCCTTATTCTTAGAAGATACATGTTGAATTATTTATGTGTGAAGTTTCATGATGTCTGCAACTAATTCTTAAATTACTCAGTCAAAGGCTGCTAATAATACTCATATGTATATATTTACATAGAGGAATAAAAATGTGCAAATGTTAACAATTAAACAATTGGTATATTGTAATTCATTGATCTAATCTTGCAAATTTTTGTTAAGTTATACATTATAAAACTACAATTTGGAGGGAACATGCACCAAATGGCCATAAGTAGAAGGGAAAACTACGCTCCATGCCATAAACAATGAATTCATCATATATGTACTTCTGGTCATAATCCAGTTTCCTACATGAGCATGATCCTTAGGGCGGACCATCTGTAGAAAAGGCTTAACCAAGGAGACCCCTTCACTCTGTTTCTACCACATATCTCCTCTCCTGACCCTACCTACCAGCTAACGTGTAATCCAGGAATCCAAATTAAAGCTGGGCCTTCCACATAATAGTCCCAAATGAAACAAGGCAATACATTCAGAAGCGAAATGGCAATGATTTTCATAATATTAACTATTTGGGACTGCCCACACCAACACCTCCTTTACTTTGTTCAGTCATTAACAGGAAATTCATTATATTTGTATCACTACTCTTGAAATAGTTTTCATACTCCTCAATTGTGGAAATTATCTCTATTACTAGTTCTCTTTGCTTTTCCACTTATTAAATGGTAGTTAAATTGTACCACAAACCACTCCTCAAATATTTAGTTCAATGACTCCTCAAAACAAGTAATGAACATGCCTGCAAAAGAATCACAGGTATCAAAACAAGTAATGAACATGCCTGCAAAAGAATCACAGGTATGATTTATAGGCAATTTTTACTTTGTTTCCTCTCATCAGTCAAAGAAAAAGTTTATAAAAATACAATGAGTGACATCACTCAATCAGCTGCTAATCCCCAGGCTCCCGATGCACATCGGCCGCAGGTGTCATTTAAGCAATAAACCCTAACTAGGTGAGCTCTATCATCCCACACTGTGCTGTCTGGCAGCAAAGGGCACAAGGTGATGGCAAAAACCACTAGGAACGAGATAATTCCTGACAGCTGCTGCTTGAGCGCAAGTTAAATTGAACAGTTTATCTCAGCATGAAGATGTTGTAAGGTTTTATGTTTAATATTTTTAAATTAACATAAAACCCAGAGAAAGCAGTTGGGCAATCTTTCACAAACATGACATACTACAATCACTGTATAAGCTGGATTAGTACTTATTACCATGCTACTACAGAATTAAGCTGTTTTTAGACCACCAAAGAGCTTTAAATTGCAACTTTTGTCTCTGTAAGAGAAACCTATATTTAAAATGTCTGCTAAATTCAAATTAACGACTACATCATTAACTTACCATCTCAGCAAAAATATAAGTAAGCTGCTATTATAATCGTCTAATCAAAACGGAGCTGCACCGCCAGCTCCTTAACACCTTTCTATGCATGTGGGATTGCATTCATATCATGCAATCCATACACAGGTTCCCGTCCTTTCCCATGCACTCAGGTCTACAGTCTGAGTCATATTTGCTTAAGAAATACAAAATTATTCTACACAGTGAGATTCAACATTAGAGATGTCTTTCTTTTCTTGCTCAGTATGAATAAACTAGTTGCTTGCCTTTCGCCCCATTCCCATAATATGTGAAAAGCGATACTGAAATACACTTCAGCACTGTGGCAGTGAGGCCGCCTATTTATTATCAAGGGGCATACTTTTGTATCTTAAAGGGCAGGGAAAGGCAGTGAAATGAGAAACAGAGGACAGGCATTCAGAATGGCGACCACCACTACACACAGTCTAGTAATACTCCTTTCATGGACTAGGTTATCTCTCTCACTCCTGCCCTGTGGAATCTTTCAATAGCTCCCCTACCAACCACTCCCAACCACTTATCACAAATCAGGATACAAAACACAATTTAACACAGATGCCAGTATGGACTGTTACTCATATTAAACAACACCTTTTAGGGCTTCACTACGCCTTGGACAAAAGATTAAATTCCATTCTTCCAGCTGTTCCTCAGCCTCATTACGAAAGGCTTTGCTCTTGTGAGGCCTATCTGAAGTGCCTTTTCCTTGATAGTCACTCTCCAGGATTTCAGATCCCCGGCTTTCTGTGGTACAGTATTAACTATGAAGATGGAAATGGTCTATGTCTGCACTGTCTAATACAGTAGCGACTTGCTACTTATTGCTATCGAGCACTTGAAATGTAACTAGTTCAACTGAGGAACTAAACTTCAAATTTAATTAATTTGATTAATTTAAGGGTGAATTAAATAGCCACACCGTAATGGCTACTGTGTAGCAAAGCACAGCGTAGGATGGACCAGCTTCACCCACGGTACCTGAGTGCATTTCCTCTGAAAATCACTTCACTGACTTCCTTGTGCAAATCCTTGACCTGATTCTAATAATCTAATTCCTAAGTTCCTCCTGACTAGCTGTACAATATTTCACCCATCAAGTTCTCCAATTCTAGAATAATACTATTTTCTTTTTTTCTCTGATAATTATAAAACACGTGTTCATTTCAGAAATGTTTTAAGTGCACAAATATAAATTAAAGGAATGTCACCCACAAACAACCCCAAAAGAGATAGCCACTATTTGCACTCCAGTGATAATTTAGCCAATATATGCTGAGCAGTGTTATTTGCAAGGTAGCAGGCTAAATGACATCAAACAGAAGACAAAGTAGCTAAGGCAAGAAGAAAATTGACAGGTTCGGGGACTAACTAAAGACCAGGGAGGCTGGAGCAATTTGTTCAATGAGAAAGTGGCCAGAGAAGAGGCTGAGGAAATCAATGGACCTTTATAAGACAAGAAAATAATTTTAGATTTCATGGTAACAACAATGGATAGAGACTGAAGGATACTAAGTAGGGAAAATACAAAAGTATATATGTATCTTGAGTATATTTTTAGTCCTATTGTTTTTACTTTCTCATATATACACAGTACTATGAAAAATTTTTTTTGCTTTTAACACTTATCACTTAGCATGTTGTTCTACTATTTTAAAAATTATTCCAAAAACATATGATTTCTAAATAGATTTAATAATATGATGTGCATTATATCCCCAAGTAGGACATGATTTTTATATTTTATATATATAAAGCTTTAAATTTTTCATTGTGTAATCTCTTGTATTTCTAGTATATCTGTTTATATATGTCATGAGAATTTTTATTACTGTTTAATATCAGAAAATTTTACTCTCACTATCAATAGAACCCAGACTGTGAGGAAGCATTAAGAAGAAGGAAGAACAGGGAGGAGAAGAGGAGAGAGAGGACAGTGGCGTGGCCTGCGATGGCAGCACTGGAGGGGACACAAAGTGGCCGCCCTGGGTGTGCTGATGAACTGTGTGCGAGGAGGGAGGACGCGGAGTGCCTGCTTCTCCTTCGCTGTATCTGTTCCAAAGCGGGCGGATCACGCTTCACTCTAACCGCAGTCCCGTAATACGTACAGGCATAAAGGAAAAGTACTCCTAGACACTTCAAAAGCCTTTGGCTTAAATATATATATATATATTTAATTTGTAAAAATCTGTGTAGAAAGATAACTGAGTTCTAATATTCATTAATCACTGATATACAAATTTCATTTTAACGGAACATGCTTTAGTTGGCAGCTACTTCATTGTAATTAGAATTTTTTTACTGCACATTTAAATGCTGTGGATTTTCAAAAACCTTCAAGAACAATGCATAACAAAATGTTTTCACTTGCTCAAACAATTAAAAATATAAGATGAAAGTCTTATCTAAGAGAAAAGGAAATGTAGTCATTTAATTTCCTAGGTTCTTGTGATGGGTAATTTACAGGCTGTTAAAAAAGAGTATATCCAGTTTCCCAAAAGCTCTCCCCTGGTGTAGCATCAATTAAGTGGACAGTTTTGCCTTTTTCCGCCATGTAATGTTCCTTTCCAGCGCTTATGATGATGACCAGGAGAGCACTGTGTAAAGAAGCCTCGCACAGAATACATGGAATCGACGTCTGCAGGGAGGACCTGGCACTGAGCAATTATCTCCAATTGGCTTCTTAACATCTGTCCACTCTGCAGTCATCAGCACGCTGACCTGCTTTATGGATGCTTAAGGAGATAAATTACATAATATCTTCTGGAGCTTTCTCACTAAAGGTTTTACTCAAATTTAGACATCTCAAATTACTCCGGCAACCTCTCAAGTCTTTTAATTCCCAGTTTCTGGCATAATGCCTAATCCATAAAAGACACTCAATAATTATGTTTGTAACAACAAAGGATGAAACAGGAAGGAAGGATGAGCCTAGGTATTGAAAAAAATCTACAAACAAATTGAAATGTTTACTGTGTACACAAACATTTTTCATGTATTTTGAAACTAGAACTCATTATTAAGAATATCCTTACAAGACTCAAGGTAGTATGACCCACTCAGAACATTTATATATAAATCTGTTTTAGACATCCTATAAATAAGTTAACAAATAAAAATATTGTCAAATCTCTTGACAATATAAGAAGTGCAAGATAATCATCCCTTCTGCAAATGAGCTGACAATATCATTGGTAAAATAAGCCAAAAATAAAGAAAACACTAAATAACAATAAAAAGAGAAGTATCAGCTCTATCCTGTACGAGACGTGTCACAAAGCGGTGCAAGCCTGATTGAGAATGGAGGGAGAGGCACTGAGTGCTGTCAGTTCAAAGGAAGAAGAGAAAAGTAAGAGCTGAGGAAACCCAGGAAGCCGCAAGTTTACTGAGTAAACAGGAGAAACCTGGGACCTGGGGTTTGGGGTCTGGAAGCATCAGTGCTATTTAAATAAGTCAGGGAGAAGGGACAATTGGCTCAAGTTTAGGGCTTGAAAAAAATAACTAATCAGATAAAACTGGAAAGGTGATCTTCCTTCAGACCTAGAGTTACCTAAATGCAGAGTAAGGAGTTAGTGAAGTTTGTACCTTATCTGTTAGCAATATAGGAATCCATTGTACATTTATTATTGTACTAGCAATGCTTTATTTCTTCTTATCCTTAATTAGCTGAGTTTTGAATGCTCACTGGCAAAGAAAAATGGTAGTGATTTGAAATAATAGGAATCAAATAAAATATCATCATCACTACCAGTTTCAACATGAGAGAGGTTCCTCTATACATACCCAAATAAAGATAAAACCAGTTTATTTAAAACCATGGGTCTCCATCATCATTTTGTGATAATGAAATCCTTAAGTCACCATAATATGATAATATTTTAAAGGAAGAAAGGAAAACATATATTGTGCACATTTTTTATTTTACATGTATCATCATCTCATCTAATTATCACCCCAAGAGATGTGTCTTACTATCCCCATCTTACTGCATAATTAAAGAACGCGAGGTTTGGTTAAATGCTAAGACACCAGCAGTTACTGTGAGGCAGATACAAGTTTCAAATCCAAATTGATCTGGCCCCAAAACCTCTACTTTTTCAGTTATTCCATACTGATGTTGAATTATCTCAGATTAGAATGTGATTCCATGTCTCCTGTTAACTGTACTTCTCATTATAGTCTGCGTTTGAGAAATCACATAGAGAACTGTACTAAACTGAATAGTTTTATTTCACCCTTCATGCATCACATATTTATTGAGTAATTATACTATCAGACAAATTGTGGGAAGGTAATGGCCACCAAGGAAGGATCTCCTGAAGAGATGCCATCCAGACAGCGTCCTAAATAACAGGAAGGAGTCGCTTACTAAAATGATAAGGCTGCAGGTAACCAGGGCAGAGAGCTTGAGAAGTGGGGCTGTCATTAAAGACACGATGGAAACAGACATGTCTGACTTGGTTACTGGAAGGGAGAGGGTGAGCATGACTCAAAGGTTCCTAGTGTTTGTAATCACATAGTTAGTGGTAACAATTCTTAATACAAGAGCAGAAAACAAATTGGTTTGGTGTAGAGTGGAAATAGAGACAGTTTTTACAAATGCTAAAGGTAAGCGGAGTGCCCACTAGGTAACTAAAGAAAACAGACAAATAGACTGATGAGACGAATTGCGTTAGAAATTTAATTCAACTGAAGAACGTGGTCACCAGATGTGTCAGATAAAAATGTGGGTTCGGATATGTTATGGAATTGTATACGTCTGTTCTATACATTTCTCCAGTATTTCGTGTTATCTTGTTCTCTCCCATTATGGTATATTCCTTGATGAGGTATATTAGATCTGCTGTTGCTTTCTTTATCATCCTACAGTTTCCTTAACAGGGCAGTTCCCACTCTGGATTTAAGTCTTCTTAGAGTCAGTCAGCCTTACATCTTCCTTGTTCATTATTCTATCCCAGGTGCCCAACAAATGTTTTCAAAAAAGAAAACAGATGAAATGAGTGAATGAGTCATTCATTCCTTCCCTCAATGACACTGAGAAAACAAAACAGGTTGACTCTGTTTTCATAGTGAGTGTTCAATATATTTACTTCTACCATTAGAGCACAAGTTGGACAGCATCTCACGTCCTCCAAAGAACGCACTTACCCTCTTACCTGAGTACCCAACAGAATTCTAGGATATGTTACTTAATGTCATTTTTGTTCAAGCCCGTTATTTTTTTCTTATGGTCACAACCACACCAGACACTATTCTCTGCTTCAAAATTCTAAAGTACTAAGTACTTAAGATGCCATCCAAAGAAAAGGAACTCCTGGGGAAAGGTGGTGTCAACCTGGTACAAAGATCAGGAATATACAATGTCATGATGATAATTTCTGTCATCTTCAGGGATCCATGATTGTCAGCCTTGAAGGAGTAAGTCAATTAACATGCAATAGGCATCTAACTTGCTGAGTGTGCTGGGAACACTTCATATAGTGTTTTATCTCCATAAACTAATATAATTAGTATATGAAATATTTATAATTCACCTCATGATTAATCTATCATAGAAGACTATTCCTTAACAGCAGCATATCATTTTAGATTGGAACGTTCTTTGCCCTTTAGTTCATGCCACTCATAAGTCCCTAGAGTTTATTTCTAAATAGTATAAAGTTGGAAGACCAGAGATCCAAGGTAATGGATATAAATCTTATTGTTATTCCAACCCAACCCTACCAATACTGTCTAAGATTATGAACATTTAAGGACACACTGATCAGTCAAGCCAGAAAACTATTGCTCAAAGAGACAGAGAAAGCTCGGTTCAGGCGCAAGCCTAAGAAACAAACGAAGGCAAGCTACAGTGGCTTTTAGATATTATCATTTAGGCCTGAATATTATGACAAGAGGAATAGTTAAAATAATCATAACAATAATACTGTTATCCTGCCTCCTTGTATACCAACTAAACTATTCCTGACAACCATGGAAGGAAAGGTATTTTGTGCCTCAATAATGAATAAACTAACAAGGCAAAATATGGTAAGTTGCTATTTTTACCGAGTCACATCTATTGCTAAAATTAACAAGCACAAATAAAATGCCTCCTAAATATTCCATCTTTCTATAATCAGTCATAAGATCTAAATTTTTGGGTGCTTGTGAGTATGTGTTCTAAATTTGTTTCCCAGAATCCTGTATTGTACTGAGTTGTTTTATCACTTGATTTGTGACATTTTGTGATGCTTCTCATGGAGATTAATCCTGTGTTTTGATTATTTTGCCCATGTTTGTTTTGGCAAGTCCAAGACAGTTTTTGAAATCTTCCCTGAATTCGATGCTTAATATGCCATTTGGAGAAATATAATAGCCCCCCTCCAAAATAATTTATTTAGTATCTTCAATGTATTGGTATTTCACACATCACTTTAATTGTATGGATATCACTACATAATTAATGACAAAAGACAAAATTAGTAGAGTATCAGTACACAGTAGGCACTCAAACAGTGTCCAGGAGAGTGAAATATTAAGTAGTGTAGTACCTCTACAACAGAGAAAGAATTTAAAGATATGAGCCCCAGGACTGTGTCCTGGCCTTTTATATTTTGTTTTAAATATGAGACGTTTTATAAACATTGATTTGTTAATACTGTGTTTATTTCTCATCAAGACAACAATGTAAAAATTCTAGCATTATGTTCCTCAGCCTATATCCCAAAAGGGAAGACCAAAACTTCCTATTATATGAGTATAAAATAAAATTTTAAAATCTTCTGTATGGCTAAGTTTGATAAATTAAAAACAAATTGTATTGTATTTTTTTAATATGGTTCCCATGATCACAACTTAAATAACTGTCCTCTTTTTCCCCCCTTACAGTAACAAACGCATAGGTACAGGAGGAAAAAAAGATGAAAAGTAAAAAAATGCTACATGAACAATATTGTTGACGTGATCTAAAAATGAAATATGGAAGTCATTCAACACAACCTACACGACACAGTAGCTTTCTGAGGTGTGTTTCTCTCAGTCTCGCCTACCACAGTACAGTATCTGTGGGATTCACCCATTATTACAGCTAGCAGGAACTTCAGATTTCCTAGGCCACACTTCCTTACTAGGTGACTAAGGAGCACAAAATGAGGTCACCAGTCCTGGGTTAGCTGCTTGGAGGCCAGGCTGGGACCGCTAAGAAGTTAATTACAGAAAGGAAGTCACAGGTATTGTTTGAAAGCCAGCCTCCTAATCCCAACAGTGAGAGCAGCCTCAAGTTAGACAGTAACATGAAAATATTCTCCCTTTAAATGGGGGTAAACCCACTCACTGAGAAAAAGAAAATTTTTCTTTGATCACATTTCATCCTTTCAACAAATACAGACGAAAGTATTTAAGTATGAATATAAATAGGCACTAGAGACTCACTACAGATACCCGAGTCTCAATGTTCTTTGAATTTCCATTGCCCACATCCTAGGGTCACATGCCATAGGTCACATAAAGCCGCCCAGAGTTTCTCTCAGCCACGCAGGAGAAGCTCGTAAGGCACAGCATGGAAGCATCCCTCCGAGTCCGTCCCTTCCTTTCTTCCCTCTCCTCTACTGGTTCACAACAGTGAGAGGTCCGGGAGGAGAGGTCTGGGAGCGTCAGGAAGTACACAGAATGTCATGAGGAAGCAAGCAGGAAACCTCAGATTTGGCTGGGGAAACCCAGAAAAAAAGCTTTCAAGGAAAAAACACTTGAGATCAACATGAAAAGATAGGGAGAATTTCCAATTCGGTGCATGTTAAGAGTAGGGACTGGAAAGGCAGGGGGAGAATCATGAGTTTCTATTTATTTTGCAGAAGAGAAGCAAATACCCAGGACCAGAATATCCACATTTTACATTAAGATCATATACACACACACACACACACACACACACACACACACACACACACTTATAGTTATATATGTATATAAACACACACATAAGTAGATATAGGTATATAGGTACAGATGCAGTAGATAAGGCATACAAAGATAATCTAGACTTGACATCCTGCTTTTCATCTTTGCATTTTAGCAACTGAGATATAAACAAAGAGCTGAAGTTATGAGTTAACGTTTAATATTTCAAATAACTTTGTTTCAATCCCTGGAGCATATATACTCCTAGAATTACACATTATTAGAGTGAGGCCAACTCATTGCAAATGAATTTCATGATAAACTGCACCCTTGCTCAGTTCCCAAAGTGACACATACTTGGATGGGACATTCTAATAACTTTTTATACTAACTCCTTTTCTTGAAAAACACTTTCAAAGAAATGTTACTATTTCACCACTCCACAGGAATCAGTAACAAGGCGCGATTCTCCCAAGAATATTCCAACAGTCCCTGAAAAACTAAGACTGTCACAAAGCCTGAGCATCTGGCAACGCTGCCACCACGAAGTATCCATATGGAAGAGACCAAAATGTGTCAAAGTACCCAAAACGATTTGGGATAGTGCAGAAGATAGAATAAATAATTCAGTATCGTCGACACTTCCAACAGCAGGTAGTGGATATGCTACCTGCTTCCGTAATGTGCCAGAATGTGACACAAGTGTGTGAGGCTGTGTGTGTATCTGTGCGAGAGAGTAAGGCAGACAGAATAGGAGTATACATGAGCCTAAAATCTATTTTTATATAGAAATATGCGTTAGGTAGTTCTCCTTGTAGGGATAGCAGATCTCTATAAGTATAGGTTTATAGATATACAGGAAAAAATGAATTCAATAAAAACTTATTTTTAAGATAAATATGGCAACAAATATATTACTTCAAAGTCAATGAAAAAACTGCATTAACTTAACATTATGGTTGAAATTGTATGTGCAAAAAAAGTCAGAAAATCCAAAATTATGGTTCCCTCAGCAACCATAACTATGCCCTCATGCATATATGAAAACTCTGCATTACTGTAATGATGATACATTTCAGCCTTAATATCAGTTTATGCAATGTGACTGAATTAGAATTCTCTTGGGAACTATAACAGAATTTCTGGACTTCTGTAAATGTAATATCTTAACTATAAGATTACATTAATATAGGGTGGGGTTTTTGCTTTTTATTTGCTGGCATTTAAAAAAATAAAGAGTGAGTGGTTGACAACACTGAAGCAGTAAAATATTGGTTGATTTGTAGCAATACAAACAGGATTGGATGCAGAGCCTAATGCCTCAAAACAGGGATGTACGAACTACAAACAAAAAGCAATGTCCCTCTGCAGATTAATCAACTACAAGAACAGGCAAGATGTCTCTCTAGGAGTAGGTAAATTTACTTTTTCCATAAAATGTTAGTTTCTGTTTAGCAGGGATTTCATTCAACTGTATTTCAACATGACCAGAAATACCAATGCCTGAAATAATTCTCTCGTTACATATTCCTTCACTTTATCGAGGAAAAAATGGTATTAAAATGAACCCCATAGTTTTGAGAGAAAAGCTGGTTGGGGACCACTTTCCTTCCTTGTCTGTGTAACGTGACAAGACGTGGCCTATGAGATGAAACTGCATCACTGTCTCAAACTACTTTTGATCAGGAGGCTGAGGCTAATTCAAAATGTGGTTCAGAATAAAACAGATACATATGACCGATTATATTTAAGAACAAGGTAATTATTGCATGTCATTACTTAGGTATGATACAACCATGGCATAGCCAGAGATAAAATAAGGAACGGTGGACATAGCAGGTTCCAGAGAGCAGAGTCATAGTCACGTCTATTTGGGAACAATTACAAATACTGTGATGGAGATGGACAGAGTAGTTCTCAAACATTTTTTAAAACTGATTCTAGAGCGAGAGAGAGGGAGGAATGAGACAGAGAGAGAGAAAAGAGAGAGAGGAACATCAACCTGTTGTTTCACTTACTAAAGCATTTATCAGTTGAGTGCTGTGTGTGCCCTGACCTGACATCAAACCCACAACCTTGGTGAGCCAGGGTGATGCTCTAACCAACTGAGTTACCTGGCCAAGGCCTGAAACTTTTTTAAGGCCACCACTTTTCTCAAAGGAATTCTTAACACAGAATTCTGGTATGTAAAATATAATAAAACCTCCTTGAGTAAAGCAGGAGTAGATAGATGGTCTGGAACTTCATCTAAGTCGAACTCTTCTCCCTTCCTTTCATAATACTTCCTTCACACATATGTATGTGAGCTACCCTTAGGACAAACCCATGCAGCTCAGAGAAACTAGCAGAAATCCTCTAAGTTAGTCATAAGGGTGATGTACTTCAGAACCTCTGGTTATGGTGTGGAAGAACTACAGGTAACACTTCATCCGAACAGATCAAATGGAAATCAAGTACCAGCCTATCCAAGACCAGATTCTTATCTAGACTCTCAATTTCCATGTTCTTATACAAGCTGGGATCCTTCATCCCTTCAGTACTTCTTTCCTGGATTTCTCCATGGCCAACAGCTTACTTCGATTAGGACCTCCATCATTAAATCACCTGCACATCATAACCACATATCATGGAAATGACACACTTAATTAAGCCAACTCTCTGCGACTGCCTTGCTCCAGCAACCTGTTATGGATCCTCCCTACTTGTTGCATTTTTTAAGTAATTGGCTGTGCTACATAACTTCACATATAATTCAGAGAGAATAAGAAGGGCATACACAATAGCAGGAGGTTGAAATTAAATAATGAGTGCCCTACTTGATATCTTAGAGGAAGGGAGTTGTGTATTCTAACTATGTTGCTGATATGGCCAGTTACATGTATGATAAAAGGGGGAAGGATCTGAATGTACCTGGAGTTAAAAAAAAATGGAAAGAATTGATGAGCCCTCTTGAATAGCAGACATGCAATGTAGTCATACATATGTATTGAAGATATATATCTATATCTATATCTATATATATAGATATATATCTTCAGTCCAACCAAGTAGTAAAAACAGTAATCATTAAAAGATTTTACTATGGCAGCACCTCTGTACAGATGTGAAGTAATATATAAAGAAAATCGCAGGTTGATTCTTGGATAATTTATTCAAGGACTAAGTTATGAAAATTCATCAATAAGTAGGATCAGGCAACTCAATGACAGCTCACCATAGATTCTATTCATGCAACTCCAACTTTAATTTAGCCTGTATTGATGGATTCTCTTGTTCCATGTGTGACAGTCGTGGTACACCTAGACACGACAGTCACCGCATCTAGAGCCTCCACAGAACAAAGATGCCTGGACATGCCATAGATAGTTGCCCCTTTTGCATCCACTGATAAATAACAGTTGTAAAAAGGATCTGAAGAGATTTAACAAATCTCAATGCATTTTTTAAAAAAGTAACCACATGCTTTGATTATTTGTTTAACTCTCTTGATTTTACACAGTAATTTGTCTTTGGGAGAACTCATGCTGCCATTGTCCTGGGTGGGCTCAGGCCTCTGTAAAAGCGTCCAGCAAGGAAAGAGAAGACAGAGAAGCAGAGGTCTGGTCCTCGGGCAGGGTACACACCCAAGGAAAGAGAACCACCTGTAGTGTCTGCCAACAGAAAAGCTGGTGGGCTGGTCAAAGGCACTGGGCCCAAACGTGTAACTCGAGCAAGATGTAGGCTGAATTCAATGAATACAGCAGAAGAGTAAAGATTGCAAGAAGTCTCATTCAGAATTCAGTAGGTGACAGAATTCAGTAGGTGACCCTTTGATAGGTTGTACACACACCAAGTCAGACAGGGAATAAAATGGGCAGGAAGTAAGAGAGGGGTAACAAAACCCTAGATGGGGCCTATGGAATGAAGGAGAATAACTGAGGAAGAGGGGGACTAGGGAGAGAAAATCAGGCCAAGTCAGCTAAAACTGGCCATTAAAGGAAAAGGAGAGATGAGGGAACAGAGAAGCGTAAGTGAGGCCCTTTGGGCTGATCTCATGGCAACTGGCAATAGAGACACTGGAGGAGCGGAGGGTAGGCTGCGAGTGGAGGAGTCTAAACAGTCCAGTGAGTGTGTCCAAAGTCTGGGAAGAACAGTGCTCACTTCGGCAGCATGCATACAAAGTCTGGGACGAATAAAGTTAACTCCAAGGCACACCCATCCATGGGCCTGAGGCTGAAGACACATCACGGACCCAGGTAAGAATGGCTCAGGTGCTGTGGGAGACCGAGTCTGCAGGTAGGTGGCGTCAGTGCACCTGACTCTGTCCAGCTGAGGAAAGCCAAGGCCAAAAAAGGAGTAAAGGGTGGAGAGAACAACAAAAAAGAAATAAGACAAAATATTTCTGAACTATGACATGTGAACTTGGTACAGAATACAAAGCAAACCCACAATAAGAAAATGTAGATTTATCCAAAAGAAAAATTAGTACTCCATGTATTTTTATTATAAAAGATCTTCGATAATATTAATATTAAAACATCTTAAAGTACAAAGTTATAAATATACTATTATTACAATAATGTTAGACTAGACACACAGTAAAGAACTGTAACAAAGTAAGACTATTAAGTTATAACAGCTGCTGCAAATATGGATTTTCATATTTTACCATAAAATGTTCTTCTGTGATTATATATGACTTTTTAAGTATTAATAATAAAACTTCTAACACAAGCATGCCTAGTATCTTTTGAATTATTTGACTAAAATAATTTATATTTACAATACACTTCTTCAGTAAAGAGCAGAGTATTTAAATACGCTGTTACACACTTAAGTCCTTCAAAGTATCTCCTAAAATTAGTATTCCCTGAACCTAATTTCTACATCACTTTAATATACTTAACCTAAAGCCATCACTTAACCTAAAGAGACAAGCTAAAATCTTCATTTTAAAAATTACCTTTATCTATATTTAAATATATAACGAACATGCTCTAGTATCGCCTTATACAACAATAGGGAAAAATAAAATCAAAATAATCACTGTGGTGTGTTGCATTGCAAATTATTTGGGAAACAGTACGAGACAGCGAATGTTTCTATGGACAAGAATCATGTCATCTCTGTGTTTTGTAAAACTCCACAATGCACGCTACACTGCTTACCAGCTGCATATACCAACATTTAAATTAGGATTGTGGTTAAGAGCGTGGAGTCTGAAAGCAGACCACCAGACTGTACCACCGGCTCCTCAGGCCGACTACCGCTTCACCAACTACCAGCTACGTGATCCTGGCAAGTCTGCTCATCCTCTGTTTGCCTCAGTTTCATCGTGGGATAAGTGGAGCTAATAGTGGTACGCATCTAACGGGTCATGGGAGCATTTTTAAAGGACTTAGCCCAGTGCTTGACACACTGCAAGCACTATATAAGCACTGGGAGACTAGTCACCATTAGAATTGACCAATTTTGTTTTTGGAATAAAATTCAAATTAAATAAGGAATCAAACATCAAAATACTACACTATTGGTGTTCCTTTATTCATCATTCTACATTTTATACTCTGGAATTTTTGTTTTCACCATGTAGGATGTCACCAAAATTATCGCTGGAGAACTCTCCTACAAACAAGCACCATGAGACTTAATTACTCCTGATCTTTAGGCAGTACCATCTTCCAGGGCTGCTGCTGTTAAGTAAGCTCTCTGTTCCCAGAATCTACGAAAAGTATGTTTTGTCAGTCTTCCTTCCAAACACCGTGTGGGACGATCCAAGTTGGTTAAATTTTGGATTGCCGGTAACTGTAGGTTCATCTGGGAGTAATTCTTCTCCCTAGATAACTCATGCATGAGCTGGGAGAGAAAAAAATTAAATTCTTCTCATTGCCAAAATCATCATATGGACTGCCTTTCAAGTCTTTTGCAAGGAATATAATGCCTGTATACACTAGCCACCCAATTCTAGGAATTCCGAGTAAATGATCCATCGATTCAGTTCAAATAATATTTTGCTATGCAACTTTAGTGCTAGGATTAAAATCTGGGGTGAAAATGTGTGTTTTAAAAAGACTCTGGTTAGGTTCATACTTCAGTTTTTTAAAGCATGTTTCTAGTCAGGTCAAAAAAGTAAGCAAATTTAAAAAGGTTGAGTTCATTTCATATATTGATTTTAGGGTAGTTTGTTCAGTATACACTTAGCATAGTCATATCGATTATGAACATAATGCTGATGCTGAAGAGAATATCCACTTTTCCAGTTTCAGGGCCACTCTATGCTAATGGCTCTCAGATTTGAGTTTCAAATCTAGACTTCTCATCCAACCTTCAGAGAGCCAAATGTCTGTTGGAAATCTCGTAGGTAACCAACACATTGGCACCTTAAATTCAGAGGTCCAATACAAAACTCACTATCTAATCAAATAAACATGCATGTTTGCTGTATTTATTTTTGCAACTGAAGGCACAACCACCCACCAAACCAGAAACCTGGGAGTCATCCCTCCATTCAACCCACTCATCCCAAATTTCCATAAATAACCTATTAATGAATTCTATCCATGAAGTTTACTGAATAATTTCTCAAATCTGTCCTTTCAATTTTCACTCTTACTCCTTTTTACATAGTGAGGCCTCGTCTACTGCATAATCCAACTAACTAACCTTCCTATTTTCATGCCTGCCTCGCCAACAAGTTCATCCCACACCTAACTACAAAAGCCATGTAACCAGAATGCAAATCTGGCCAGGTCACTCCTCTGTATGAAATGCAAGTCCCTCAAGTTAGTGTATAGACATCAAACCGCATTGGTCTCCACCTAGATCTGCACTGGTCTCCACCTAGATCTTCAAGCTCTGATTTATGTCACACTTAGAGCTTCAAGAATAACAAAATGACTGAGATTTCCTCTCACACACCAGGCTTCTTTTGTACATCCATATCTGTTATTGCTACTCAATTTGCATGGTATGCCACTGTCTGGTGCTCTCTTCCTGAAATCAACCAAATACCTTTACATCATTTAAGGATCAGTTGTAATCAAGAAGTCTTCCTACATCTTTCACTAACACCCAAGTTAGAGTAGGTACTCTTTTGGAGTGTTCCCATATCCCTGCCCTAACCCAACTGGAATATAATTTTTATGATCTGTCTCAGATTAATCTAGAAATATCATGAAGGTGAGATAGTATCTCATTCACTCATCTTTGTATCCCAGTTCCTGGATGTCGATAATATGTTGAGCAAGTGAATTTGTATGTATGTGTGTATGTGAATATACATAACATTTTTGACTCTTCAACTTTGACCATATTATCATATATCAAATTTTGAAATAAAAAATGAACACAAATTCATAAAAGTGAATATACAGCACTATATTGTGACGCTATCTGCTTGCTAAACAGAAGAGAATGTTAACAGCAATTCTAACATTCTCCAGCCCCCAAGAGTGGTTTTCTAGTCCTTGCATATCAGAACCAGGTGCCCTGCCATTCTCTTCCCCCCACACGCTGTGCTTTAGACACACAGCAGCCTCCTCACCACTGCCGGGAGAAGTCATATCGGTGCCTCTACCTCTGCTCCAAAAGGATTCCCTGTCCTGGGCCCTGGGAGTCCTTTTGTTAAGCTTTTCCTTCGTAAGTTCATTCACGTCTCTGGCACAGCATTCCCTTGGCGTTGTCGTGTGCCTCCTGTCTGTGCAGCAAGCCTTCCTTCCCTTTCCCATGCAAAACGCCTGTGTCATAGATGTTCAATAAGGATGGATTTATGTATTCTAGACTAATTTATTCCTACTACTATTCCCACCCATTGGAACTATTAAAAGGGTTTGTCTTTAGCCACATGGTCTCCTCCTTAAACAAATGTTCCCTGTGAAAACTCTATTATCCTTCGGCTTCACAAGTAGTCCTCAAATGCAGATCTCCAGCTTGCATAACACCTGAGTCTAGTCCTCTATTTTCAGTGGCTCAAAGGAAATATCCACTTGGATGCCATACTGTTTATTACTTTAAACTTGGTATACCAATATTAAACTAATTAACCCCTTTGTTTCCCCATCATTCCTTTTCCTTCTCTATTTCACTCTTTCTGCCAAGAGAATAGTATTATGCTAGATTCCTAGGGCAAGGGTTGAGGGAATATTTGATTATTCCCTTACTCTTAGTTCCTATGACAAAGTATCACCCAGCAAGTAATTTTTACTATACATAAAGACGCTAAGTTTTGCCTCTTCTCCCACCCCCCAACGCTGGGTTTTTATCAGCTCAGATCACAAAAACGAGTGCCTTCTTAAATAATTTCACCATCTTTGACTCCTTTCTCCTAGCATATTGCCTCCAGGTTAACTTTACCAAACATGGCTATGACTAAATCTGCCAAACCCTTTGGGAAACTACCCGGCTCTAAAGAAAAAGTAAGAACGAAAGGCCAATGTGGGTTATTTTAAAGCAAAACATTAGGTAACTCTAACCCTCAAAATCTTCCTCATTAAAGCCTGGTTAATGGATACAGAACTCTGGGTTTCTTGAACTTCAGTCTATTACTTATTTCATCATTTAAACTGATGGAGTTACTTTCTGAGAAAAGTCTCGGCCCTGCCAGCAGATCCTTCTGTAGCTCAAGGATATAAGCCAGATTTTCACTTTTATAACACGACACCATCTTTGGCAACTACAGAATTAGGAACTGTAGCATATGGATCTTCTTTCAGTCGATGTAGAATACCAATGCCTCAGATACGTATTAGTGACCTGAAGATTATTTGCTCAAATACATCCTAAAATATTTATAAATGAAATGATATGATATACAAGATTTACTTCAAAGTAATCCAGTATGGAAGAGGGGAGAATAAAGTGGGAGGGGCTCGCAAATGAGATAAGATTGATTATGAGTTGATAATTATTAAAACTAAGTGATGGGAACACACAGGTTTATGATACTACTATCCCTACATTTATGTTTGAAAATTTTCAACAGAAAGTTAAAATAAATTTGAAGTCAAATGCTATAAAACATTATCAGCATTTACTATGTACGGAGCTATGGCTGATTATTTTCTTCTATGTCTCTAAATACTCCTTTTAGTTTTTCCAAATGAACAATAATTACTTTAATAAAATGTTAAAAATCATCTCCAACAGTTAGGCTTCTTCCTACTCAGCTAATATTGAATGAGATATAATACCTAGTTATTCATTCCTTAAAAAGACTGACATTTTATCAAGTAAAAGAAACATTAAGCTCTGTACCTTCATTATTTTATGCAGGTCCTCGGAAGTATTTTTATAAGAAAAATATTAGTCTATTGTTACTTTACTGACGGATATTCCATGAACCAACACAGGAGAAAACACACCTACAATTTTTTAAGAAATGTTGTTAAAAACATCCATTACTATATTCAATGTCCTTTATAAAAAGGACCTACCTAACAGTGTCCACTTAGAACTGATTTTTAACATAAGCTATACATTAGAATGACCTGACAGATTTTAAAACTCCTGATGTCTAAGCCACATCTAAGACCAATTAAATTAGGTAAAATCCAGTCATCAGTACGTTTTAAGGCTCCTAAGTGATACCAATGTGCAACCAATGTTGAAAGACATTGTTTTAAAAATATATAAATTTGCTTATTTTTTATTATGGAAATTTTCAAGAACACAGAAAAGTTGACAGTGTAGTAAGTCCCTTGTACCCAATGTACAACTTCAACAGCTTTCAATATTTTTGCCAAGGCTGGTTCAACTATCCCTCCCACTTTATTTTTATTTATTTATTTTTTGCTGGACTATTTTAAAGCAAATGTTAGACATAAAATCATTTCTTTTTCCAGTACTTCAGTATGCAAACATTGTTTCTTATGATTAACTGACTTAATTCCTTTTTATTAGGCAATGAGAGGCTTTGACCAGCTTAGTTTTTTGTTCAAATGGATTAAGGTTCCTTAAATTAGCATTTCTAAAATATACATGCTTCTTCTATTCCTGTTATAACTTGGATTTTTAAAAAATTTTTGCCTTTGTTTTACTGGTTTTCAGTAATATTGTATACATGCATTTTAATGAAAGATTTTCTTTGATTGCATGGGTTTTAAATGTACCCTCACACTGCTGTTCTCTCAATGTTCTATACAATATCCACTTGCCCTCTTGTGTCATGTCAAAGCCCACAGTTTAACTTCATTAATAATGTGCTTTTCTTCATTTTAAAGTAATTTATTTTCATTATAGAATAACGTGGAAAATACAGAAATAGAGAAAAGAATAACACCACTTGTAATTTTACAATCTATATATAATTTTTAAATATATTTCATTGATTATGCCATTACAGTTGTCCCATTCCCCCCCTTCATTTTCCTCCACCCAGCACACCCTCTCCCACCTACGCTCCCCACCTTTAGTTCATGTCCATGTGTCATAAGTTCTTTAGCTTCTACATTTCCCACACTACTCTTGCCCTCTCCCTGTCTATTTTCTCCCCACCATCTATACTACTTATTCTCTGTACCTCCTCCTCCCACTCCCCTGTTGCTAACCTTCCAAATGATCTCCATTTCTGTGGCTCCGCTCCTGATTTAGGTGTCCGCTTAGTCTGCTTTTGTTT
>PVKM010001703.1:0-73731 GCA_004027735.1 Carollia perspicillata
TTGTGCAATTGTGGGTGTGGTGGAGGAGGGCAGGGTGACTAACACACTGCCTCCTCTGCTGTGCCATCAATACAGAGGGCCACGGAGGTGTCTTTGGGAACCCCACAGCTCAAGAGAACACTGTTATGTGGCCACTGACAAGGGGATGAGAAACATCCAGATGGACACCGATGCTGGGGAAACATGATAAAAGCCTGAGTCAGGGCCACATGAAAATACATGGGCATGAAGAGTCAGAGGAAAAACAGAAGAAAAGAACTATTTTGAAGGTAGGATTGACTGCACTAAGTGAGAGATTGGAAGGTGTAATTAAGAGACATGAAGTTTTTTTCTTTTTTTTGTTCCAGTTCTAGGTCAAGTATAGCTTTGGGGTGGGGGCAAGTAAGATAAGGAGAATAGAAAAAAAAATAAAAAAAGAATAACATCATATCAGGTTGAGGGAAGGACCTGAGAAACTAAAAATGGACAAAGCCCACTTCACTGGTATTTAACTGCTGGAAATTAAGGATGCCTTTCTGGTCCATGACTTAGTGCTGTAAGAGCTTGCTATAGGGAACCTGTTCCCAGCACATGTATATCAACAGAAACCAAAACATCAAAATTTACCTATGGAAAACATTTCAAAGCAAAATAGTTTTAAAATTCTGGGTTTTTTTTTTTTGTGTGTGAAAAGTAGTGGTTTATGTTCATTACAATGAAGATTAAAAACTACAGAAAACCAAAAATGGACAGTGGCATAAACAGTATAGAAAAAAAATTCACATACTTCTACTATAACTAGAGCAGTCTTGTCCTGGTTGTGCAATTCCATGATTGTCCAGGACCAGAGCTTCTTCCATCTTGTTCCATGAGCCCCCATAGCTACCACTTCATGATCCAAACTGGCTATACCATGTCCAGTCAGTATGTCTTTGTCCCGACTCCAAGAAGCAAGAAAGAGAAAGACATGTCTCTTTCCTTTGATTATACTGTTCAAAACTCACCAAGCTGATTTTCCTGAAATCTTTTTATATTGCATACACACCTGATTCTGCTTAACTGAAAGAGCCTGGGCAATTTAGATTTATTTTGGGCAGCCACGTGCCCACCTAAAATTGGAAGGTGCTATGACTGCAGAAGAAATGGAAATCAGATTTTGGTGGAAAACAGTGTAGTTAATTGACAACAAGAAGCTTTTTACATTCTAGTATAGAATTCTAGTGGCTAAGTAATGTTATGTCTTGTTAGTGAGATAGAAGCTCCTCACTAATGATATCTTTACATAGAAATTTTTAGGTTTATTGAGTTGACCAATAAACTTTATTTCTTTAACACCTATTACTGGATTTTAACCTTCATACTTTCCTGTTACACAGATACTGCTACAAAATCTTATGCTTTTGGAATTCCTTGGCATCTTTTTTTATTTTTATCTATTAATAATAGATGTATCAACACTTTTATTGCTTGTTGTGCTATATTGCAAATATGAGCAAAGGGATTGAATGACTGTCACGCAGTTTCTAAGAACACAGGCAGAAAACCTGTAAACAAAGACAGGGAAAATGAAATAAAAGATGACTTTGAAGGCCAAGGGCACAAAGCTAAGAAATGGAAAAGAGTAAATCAAGTGTAAGAGGAAAAAAAAACAGAGCTTTCCAAAAGAAAAACATGATAAATGACATATTGGAAAAGTCGGAGAACATGAGAATGATTCCCAAATCCCAAGTGATATAATTAAGGAAGGATTTTTAAATGCACCAAATTCTTTCTAATCACAACAGTATTAGTAGTCTTAAGTACTATAAAAACAGAAGTCTAGAAATATCTCTAGAGATAATGAGGCTCTGTCTAAAAATGTCAAGTGATTCTGCCAATCACTTAGGTTAATTTTTTTTATTGACCCATTTAGTCAAAACAGTTCAATCAGGTTGGTCACATCAGAACTTTGGATACTTGAAGTGATACCTACCAAGAAAGGACCAAAGCAAGGAGGAAAGTTCTCAAGATTAGCTCTCTTAGTCCTGCTTCCCCAAGCTTCCTTGCTTGTAAATATATTTACATTCTAAATACGTGAAGTTTAAAAAGAACATTTCCCAATGAATCATGGCTTCTTATGGAACTAAATAAAGAAATGATGCATTATCATCTACATTTATTTTGGAGATAGTGATATCAGTTGAATGAAAAATTCATCATGTAAGAATGAGTGAAATATAACACCAGAAACTTAATACATCTGAACATTTTTCAACATCTAAATGTTGCAGTGTTAAAAAGAAATCTCTTGCATAGACTCAATAATTAAAATTTCTTCTTTTGAAAAGAGGAAAGGGAATTATAAATAAGACTGGAAACATTTGATTAAAATCAGAGATTTTCTGCAATAAAATTTCCAAGAAGAAGAAAACATGTAATTCTGACAGACATTTTAAAAAACAGCTGCAGAAATAGGCTTCCACCATGAAGTTTCTTGACTGGAGACGGTGCATATAAAAAAGACCAAAATGAAACAAGAAGGTGACCAGGGGAAGGAAAATAAAGAGGCGGGGTGTCGCCCTGGTGCAGGGATGTCAAACTCATTTTCACCAGAGGCCACATCAGTCTCTCAGTTGCTTGCCTTCAAAGGGCCGAATGTGAACTTTAGGACCCTATAAATGTAACTACTCCTTAACAGTTAAGTGAGAGCTCAGTGCTGCCGGGTAGAAACAAGGAGCTGGACTGGGTAAAACAAGGTGGAGGGCTGGATTGGCCTGCGGGCCTTGTGTTTGCCACCTGCGTAATAAGAAGAATTTAAGCTATTCAGGGTTATTTGCTAACTGATTATTTCTTGATTTTGTTGTTTTATGTTTTATAGGAAATGCATCATTGTTTTTTATTTTACTTTTTCTATACTCCATAGCTCTTCCTTGCTCTTATTCATTTATTTACTTTATTCTCACCGGACAACATGTTTGCATTGATTTTTAGAAAGAGAGGAAAGGAGGAAGGGGGGTAGAGAGAGAGAGATTTATGTGAGAGAGACATTGATGTGATGTGCCTCAATGACCTGAGGCAGCATTGATCAGTTGCCTCCCTAACCCCGTAACTTCAACCTACGTGTGTGCCTTGACTGGGAATCAAACCACAACCTTTTGTGCATGGGCCACTACACAACTTCTTAAATGCTGTGGTAGGTGTTTTGCATTACAGTGATTATTTCTTTGGATGTAGAAGCATTCATTCTTGTTCTGTTTTTAGTTTCTTGTTTTTGTCCTCCTCCTCTTGGGTCAAATGAGACATAAAACATATGTGTGTGTATATATATTTAGCTCTACTTTCTTTGAAATAGGAAGTCTTTGGAGGGTTTTGAACAAAGAAGTGAAATGATTTGACTGTCATTTCAGTGCTTCACTCTGTCTGCCATATTAAGAACATACGAAGGTGGAAAAGGACAGAGGCCTGGAGAGCATATTGAAGGTGCACAAAAGACTTGCAAGAGATGGTTTCTTGAATAAAACTGGTGGCAGCAGAGGGAAGGGCACATAGTCTAATTCTGGATGTACTTAAAAGGAGAATCAGTTGGACACGCTGATGAATTTAATGTAGGTTATGAGTAAAAACGGACAAGGATGATTCCAAATAGTTAATCCTCACAACAGCTTTGGGAAGAAGGTACTATTATCACCTTCATTTTACAGGAAATTCGAGCCATGGAGGAGTTAAGTAACTTGCCCATGGTTTCACAGCTAGTGATTACTACATCAGAATTATAACTCAGACAATCAGTCTCAGAGACTGCCAATATTAAGGGGGAATTGTGAGAAGAAACAGTGAGTGGCATCCGGTTGCTGAGAGAGATAGCTGCAGACCATCAGCAAGCAAATGAGGACTTCAGTCAGCCATAAGGAACCAAATTCTGTCAAGAACTACATAAGCTTGAAAGGAGACCCTCAGCTCCAATAAGGAATGGAATCTGTTCAATACCTTGATGGCCTTATAAATTCTTGACAGGAACTCAGAAAAGCTGTGACTAGAATTCTGACCCACAGACCTTATGAGATAATATATATGCATTGTTTCGAGCCTCTAAATTTATGGCAACTTTTTTAAAAAAAGATTTTATTCATTTATCTTTAAAGGGGAAGGGAAAGCAAGAGGGAGAGAAATATCAATGTGTGGTTGCCTCTTGTGCGTCCCCTGCTGGGACCTGGCCTGCAACCCAGGCATATGCCCTGACTGGGAATCGAACCTCAATCCTCTGGTTTGCAGGCCTGCACTCAATCCACTGAGCTACACCAGCCAGGGCTGTGGCAACTTTTTTTACACTTCAATAAAACCAATACTTGAGCTCTAACACTTGCCTGTTGTGTCTTAAATTATATGCTTACTCATTTTGAGCTTCTTTTCATACATTAACTCATGATAATTAATAACACTAATAGCCATGGCTGACAGTAATTGAGTATATTGCCTCATAGAGTAGTTGCTCCAAACAACCACTCTATGCTTCTAAAAATGCATTTATTAATTTAGTCCTAAGTGTCTTGATGTAGTGTCTGTTCGTATCTTCATCTTACAATTCAGAGAACTGAGAGATAGTGGAAGAAGTGGAGTAAGTTCTATAACGCAGACAGTTAAGTAGCAGATCCAGCACTGGACCCCCTGTATCAGGGCCCCTGGTGTCTGAGCTCATGACCACGATGCTCCTGCATTCAGGAGACTGATCTTTGGAACATAGTCTTCAAGACGAACTATCAAGCAGGCTCCCAATATGTTTTCCTAAATTATAAACAAAGAAAATGAACTAAAGAAAAATAGATTAAAGAAGTTAGATTTTCTTGTAAACAGAATGGGAATACTCATTGATGAAGTGTTGCATAACAATCATATGAAAAGATATCAACATTATTTCTTTTAAAGTGTACGACCTAAGTATACACGTTTTTTTAATTGTCAACCATATGCCAATAAACCTGGAAAAATAAATACTGAAAAAAAGAAAAGATGTCAAGATTCTTGAGAGAGTAGCAAATGGGTCTGAGATTATTTTGTCACGTAAATGGGTGTTAAAGAAGTTTTAAAAATTACCTTACCACTTGATGGCCATTTGGTGACTTGAATTCCAGTGTCTCCTGCAGACATTGTGGTCTCTTTCCTATAAACACACTGCTTCTTTTTACTTTTTTAATTTTAATTGTTGTTCAAGTACAGTTTTCTGTCTTTTACTCCCATCCCAGCCCACTCCCCCAGCCCTCCCCACTTCCCTCCCATTTCCTCACCCCTCACTGCTTCTTAACGTAGGTGTTATCTATCTGCTTCCCTCCTTTATTATTGACAGTAGCCATTTGCCAAATAAATTTCAAAGGATTTTAAAAACCGTTGTTTAGAGTGTGAACACATGACTGTACAGGTTGCAATACACACTGTAACCCCCATACAAGCAGGTTTTAACGATACCATCTGCTTTACTCTTGGAACTCATGAAACCTGGGCTTGAAATCACTGCCATACTCATTGTAATAAAGGTAAATTTCCCACCATAACACTTCTTCCACTCGAATATGTATAGCAAATAATTTAAAATATATTTGCAAAAGTAGAGTTTACTGCCACTTTTAATCTGTCATTGTGTATTATATAAAAAGTATTTATATAAAAAGTATCTAAAAAGTAAAAGTATAAAAAGTATTTTTTATAAAAAGTATTTAAAATGTGAGAAATTCACTTTAGTGTGTATTAATGACTTCATTTTCTCTATGTGTCTATTTTTAGTCAATGTTAATGACTTTAAGAAGTCTTGATCGTTTTAGATTATGAATTTTCTGAACATTGAAGAATTACTTTCATGCAGAGACAAAGTGACTGGTTTCTGTTTAATAGAATAGTATTAAAATTAATTATCTTGAATTAGGAGTTTTTAACAGAGTAAAATCTCATGTGCAATCTAAGGAGAAACTTCTAAAAATAATTTACAAATGTTACTTAATGCATCAGATAATGGTTACGTTATTTGTTTATACTTACATATTTATATGGCTTATGTAATATAATGAGTAGTTCTGGGTTTTAAATAAACTTTTTCAAAATCTATAAATATACTCTTCTTAACAAAGATTTAAAATGCTTCACTTGAAGTGCAATTGAAAGGCTACTCAAATAAGAACAATACTTGTTATGTTTCTGACAGTGTTAAAATATGTAACATTTACAATACAAATTTTTTTCTTTTTCCTTCCCTCTTTTGAATTATGGACACAACTGTGACTATTTTGTATGTAATTTCTTAAAAATTATAAAGTAGTAGTTTTACCCTGAAAAAGTGAAATTGGTAGGGGTCTTTAACCTGCCAGAGGTCTTTTATGTGTCATTTCCTGAAGTCATTCACAACCCCTGTAAGAGGAACTAGTAATTTTCACTGTAAAGAAGATAAGTGAATGCATCAAGATGGAGAGAAAATGGTGTAACAGGTATCAAAAATGTATTACAATTGTGTACTACCACTGAAGACTCATGTACTCTTTGACCCCAGAGTGGAGAAAAGCAAACCATCAGGTTCCCAAAAGTGAGCCACAGGAAATGCACACAAGTTCAGGAACTTGCACTGAACTGGCCAACCTCAGAATAGACCGGCCAGGTTTAACCATATTTTCTCTGAAAACTGAGGTAAATGAAGTACCTGGGGATTGAGGGAAGATTGGAGAAAGGGGCCCAAGAAGGGGCAAGTCAGTGCAACTGAAGACTCAGAACTAGTGTGGACTCAGTGGAGGGATGACAGCAGCATCCGAGCAAGAGGAGGAACCATCTCGAGAAGGTTGGAACACGATTTCTTAAGTTGTGCCTGAAAACTTAAAAAAAGAGAGAGAGTGAATAAAATGACAAAACAGAGAGGATGAATGATATGAAACTCATTTGGTTAAGGAAGATAAATCTCTGAATATTGAAATAAATGCCTGCTTTGGAGAAAGAGTCTCATATTACCTTTAATAATATGGTTATTTAAAACTCCAGTGAATTTAAGGTTGAGAGGCACCAAAGAGAGAGAAAAGGGTAATCATAGATTCCATTGAAAGAAGGTATTTCGTAAACTCTTTTGCTTAATTGTTATGTATACCTGAAATAATGTAATGAATGTCTCTCTTAAAAAATAATCTTTTTGTTTTTAAGTGCGTTGGTTAGTAAGATATACAGTGTTCGTTATAGGAGGTATAGGTACCCCATACCACAAATCTCAGCCACGTGGAACGATGTGGACGACAAATTAGAGCTGCTTTACCACTTCCCTTTTACCCAGTTTTAGCTTCAGATTTTGTCGACAGACATTTTCTTTTTAGGTGATCATTTTCTCAACAAGCAAGAGAAACATTTTTTTGAAGATTTTATTGCTACTTATTCAAAATGATGTAGCATAAGAAATGTATTGCTGGTTTGCAAAACTATACTTGACCTTGAAGTTTGGAAGAAAATGCTCTTCACTAGTAAATAGACTGAGTCATTCTGTTATTGAAGATATGAAGATGTGATACACCTAGAGCATCAAGCTGTCACTTTCACTGTATTTTTGGTGGTTGTTTTTTGAAAAGTAGGAACATTTTGGAAAATGTTTTCTAAAAAAGCAGCAATCTTGAGACATTTTCCCTATAACTTCAAAGCAAAACTTGTAGTCAAGCTCTAAAGAGCAATAAGGGACAGCACAAAGCTGAATCAAAAAGCAAATCATTGTCATAAAAATGCCACACTATTGTTACATAAAAATGGGCATATGGTGATAAAACTGGTCTAATTTTATTAGTTTCTCCATTAAACTAGTGTTTTATTTAGTTTAACCAATGGGAACATCATTTCATCATTGTTAATAATTTTTAGTTTAAAGGAAAAGAATGCCCTCATGACATTCACTTTCTATCTATTCTCAAATACCTTAACATAAATTCAGAGACAGGCCATTTCGGCATGCTGAGTTCCTCCAAGCTTATGTAAACTTTTAAAAAAGGTTAACAGGTTTTTGCAGTTTATATGACTAGCATCCTCATTTATTTTTTTTAAATGCAAATGTTTATCTTAAAAATTCTATACAGCATTTTCCTTGAGAATTGCCCTCTACTTATAATTAACACAAGGGATAGAAGACTAAACAATTTTTAAAGGAAATAATATTGCTCAAAGGATAAAGTATAGATTGGATCTACAGAAGTAGCAATGCTCAAATTCTTTCAAGCTCAAAGCTATAATCTAGGTGGGGAATGAAACCATAAAAAAAGTAAAAGCATGTGTGTTCCCATTGTAAGACCGAATTCAAGCAGTGGTGAGAAAACATATAAAAAGATCAACTTTGCAGCAACTAGCTAGCTGTTCTTACACCATAAACAACCTTGTCCATAGCAATATTTAAGTCGAGTTACTTCCAACTGAAATACTGAAAAAAATCAATAAATAATATTAAAGGTGACATGCAATTGGCAAATGTAGAATTCAGTGAGTTGGAAGATTGACCTACTGTTGTGAGGCAGGTTAGATTTTCATTCTAGATGTTGGTGGTCTCTTTAATTTTTTTTGATATCAATAGGACCTCTGGTCAAAACTAGAAAAGTAGGAAGGGAAAGTATATTTGAGTAATAAGAAAGGTTCTTCTAACTCAGAACTGTGCCCTAAATAGTTGCTTTGATCCTGGAACTCCGAGAGCCTGTATATAGTTACTCTGGTAACTGATATAAAAACATCACCTGAGGACAATGAAAGGTATCAGAAAAGATACTTGGAGCTGTTAGATATATTCTGTATATCATCAAATTGTACAGTAGCAATAGGAAAAGAAGCATGGTAGAAAGATGAATAACAATAATTAAACTAGTACAGTTAAGAAAGAAAATGTTTGTATTTTATTGATCCAACTTTGAGTTGGTACAGAAAATACTGAAAATATTTTCATTAGCATATTCTTACAGAAACTGTAAGCAGATTAATACTGAGATGTATTACATATTCTTTATATAATGTGAGATGCATTATTTTCTTAAAATGGGTTGCATTTCACGATAAAACTATAAACATACATACACCTGCTGTTTCCAGCCCCAATTTGAAGAATCCGTTATGCCTTTAAAAAGCAGTGTGGTGTGTGTGTGTGTAGTTTTTGAGAGCTCCCATGGAAGTAATTCATTTTATTTTACAAATATAGTTAATTAAACATAATAAAACTCTGATGGTAAATGAAATTTGGCTACTTCAGTTCCTCAGGTTGGTAGTTAATTTCTTTTCCCAATCTATAATGCCTTGCAGTCCTTCTACAATTTTTGTTTCTAGCCACAGAAATAATCAAATATGCATCATCTTCTGTTGGCTAATATCTTCCAATGTAAGCTACTGTTATGAATGAAGTCTTAAGGGAAGCAAGGGACCAATGTCAATAACCAGATTGTGTGTTTGTATAATACTCAGCCTGGCAACTAAAGTCTTCAGGAATTATTACGGGGATGTTTATTTTTTAAATAGGGTATTTTTTATTACAGAATGCACTTATTAGATGAAGTATGAAAGAGAAGCTAAACAACCCAGAAATAATGTAGAAAAGAAAATCACTATAGCTAGGCGTAAGGTTCAGCAAGAACACAGAGTACTTTTCATTGAAGTATATGCATGCCATTTCATTACAAAAACTATATTGGCTTTTTATTCATTCAATGGTGTGTATTAAACAGTTTTTCTGTGCTAAATACTAGGTTTAAAAATATTGTGCATGATGGAGGTGTCTCCTGTTCTCAGGAAGTTTAGTCTAGGAGAAACAATCAACAACAGTAAATGTTGAAAATGTAGAAAGTAGTATGATAGACTAAGTATACAAGGTGCACAATTAAATTTTCAAGTCAGAATGAAGGGATCAGTCAACGAAGACTTGCTAATGAAAAGTGACATCGAAATCAAGTATATATTTAAAGAATCAGCAAACAAATTACTCAGGAGAAAGAGTGGGTAGGAATCCAGTAGGCAAAGAGAATGGCATCCATAGAAGCCCCAAAACAAGAGACAGCATGGTACATACAAGTCTAGCATGATTAGACTTCTCGGTCAAGAGAAGTCTAACATGATTGGAAAATCAATTTAGTTAGAATATGGGAGCAGTAGGTCTGCTGTCCCTCACCCAGATGTTTCTCTCTTGCCACCCATCATGTCCTTCCTATCTGCTGACTGATCTCCTGCACGCCTGCGTCAGCAGTGTGGACTCTCTTGTCTTTTTTTCCTGCTCCTAATTTTTCTTCTGAGTACCCAGTGGAAGCTGAAGGAAGAGATCTTACAACAATGTGTGAACCTCTCTCGTGTCTAGGCTGGTGAGCTAACTCACACATGATTTCAGCAAGTTATTGAATTTCTTATTGCTCTTTTGTATATTGACTCTGCACATTGGTCCATTTCTCCTTAGAGGGTTCTTCCTTCTTGAAATTCAGATTATTTAGGTACCTTATGATCTCAGTTCTTTGATGGACTCAATTAATATTGTAATCTTATTATTTATCCAACTATTCTTACTGTTACTGTGGAAGTAAAATTCTTTGCTGCTTTCTACACTCTAAACAGATGTAGAAGACTAGATATACATTTTTAAATATATCTATCGGTCTACCATAGAGTGGGAAGTGAACAATGTGTAAGGTAAAATGTTTGGAATTATGGGAAGTTATTTGTGTGATGCTGTAAACCAGATAAAAAATTATAGCAGTCTAGACTAGAGTAATAATACTACTAGGAGTGGGGAAAATGTGCATGAAATCAAGAGAGATTTACAGGAGAGAAATGACAGCATTTCATAATTCATTAGAGATATGACAGAGAGGAAAATTCAAGGGTGATTTTCAGGTTTCTGGTTTATGAATAAAGGAAAACTTTGTACCATTTGGATCTTTTTTCTTGTTTTAGCATCTTAATTTTCATGTTTTGCACTCACAAGAGATGTTATTATTTTTAAATTAACATACTTGGATCAAAAAATCTTAACTTGTCAGTTCAGTCAAAAACATACATATGTTTCTGTTGTCAGTGCAAGTGATAGTGGCATTTTTTAAATCTGTGAATATGTATGTCACACTCTTCTAGTCACTTCTTTTATTCAGATACAAGGATTCAACCTGTTTAGGGACCTTTCCTTATACTTTTTTCATTCCTGGAAGATATCAAACTCTGATGCCACAACTCTAAATTAAAAACTAAAATAGTAGTCTTAGTATATATATGGAAAGTTCAATCTCTCTAAAACCCAGCTAAATACTAACTGCAGTTTTATGTGGACAATTTAGTTTTATTCAAAGCCTGGCACACCTGACTGGTAATAAGACAGATGCCTTATAAATTCTTCATAGAAGTTTCTCTGTCCTTAAGGATTTTATAATGTTTTATTCAAAAGCAGCAAGTGTTAATCAGCAGGTCTAACATTAATTTCCTTTTAAATTTATTTAAAATTTATCTGCAAATTTGTGAGCTGGAATGAATAATTACTTACTCTGTCTCTCAAGATCAAAAAGATACAACACACCAAAATTACCTTGACTTTTGGATTTTTTGACATGGTATGCTTACTTAGATTCCTCTTGTAACAGGGTGAAATGCTTTGTTCAATAGCTTCTACTTAGTCTTGCATATGACATGCTAATCATTAGAGGAATTCTGCTTGAAGCATGAATTGTACAAAAACAGCCCTTGGCCAGAAAGTGCCTCTCCTGAGGAGAGAAGGGAAGTGCGTATTGCTTATCAAAGACCTGCAGGACTACCTAGTGACCGCGCTCCCATCAACTAGGGTCCGTAGACTGAGCAAAATCTTGCTGCAGCCCAGATGTCTGTGGCTGTCAGTCACTCTTGCCCCTCCCATTTCTCTTCCCCTTGATATTAAGAAAATCCTGAACTCTGTACTTTCTTAAGATGGATTTGAGGGACCACTCAGTTTCCCCTTTTCTCAGTTATTGACTTCTCGATCAAAAACCTTTCTTCACTCCAAACTTTGATGTTTTGCATTTTGGCCTTTTGAAGCATCAAGCACAAGGACATTGGACTGGTAATACTCCCAAAGGATGGCGTAGATATTGAGGACTGTCTTGGAAGTGCTGAGCAAATGGCTATTCAGAACCATGCGGTTTGTCTGAAGGAAACTTCAATCAGCTCAGAACATGCTGCCCTCCTGTATTACTGACAGAGAAGTGGTGAAAGGTAACACAGAAGCTGATTTATTAAATTAGTTCAGGAAACTTAACACCTAAATACTATTCTGAAGTAGCCACTTATTTCTTCCTATGATATTTTCAAATGAACCACATCCTCAGAAGATAAGACTTGGGAGATGAAATATTTTGTTAGTTCAGCTGGAACTTAAGTCCAGTTATCCTTTCATCCATCCATATATGGTGAGGAATTCTTAAAGAAACGTATTGAAAAATTTTGTAAGCTAGTAACAACAACAACAAAAAAAAAACTATCAATGCTGTTAAAGAGAAAAGCCAGACCCCAAATGACATTAGCCCATAATACCAAACCTATATATAATAACTGACCTAATTGCTGTTTTAAACTCTCCCAGAAACATAATTTTATTCAACTAGTCTGAAATTTTCTGGTAGCGCCAGTGGGGTAGGTGATCTGTTTGCCACATGGGTCTTCTCTGTCCCCCATGGAGAAAAGAGGCAATCTGCCTGAAAAACAGTTCCTGTTTCCTTTCCTGCCAAAAGATGTCCAGGCCCAAAAGTAATGTTTCTTTCCTTTTGTTAATAGCATCCTTGTCTCACCTGTAAAAGCCTTCCATTTTGTTCACCTCTGGAAGCACCTTCTAATTTCTAGATGGAATGCTTCCAGACTCACAAGTTCAAATTCATAGTTATTCACAATACTTTACCATTAAAAAAGGGGTAAGAAGAAGAGAGGAAGGAAAAACCTTTCCCATTCTTTCATTCTAGGTTTTTTTTTTTGGTCTGGTCTAATAAATAAATTGATACACAGATTAACATGGGAAAACAACCAGGAGTTTATTAACAAGTATATATGGGAGGCCCAGAGAAAATAAGTAGGTTCCAAAATGGCTAAAAACATGACCTTATATATCTTCCTCAACTAAAGACAAAAGAAGATGTTAGGGGTGGGGAGGGTCAGTTATGGGAGGTTACCGGGGAAAGTATGATAAATAAGTGTAAGGCAATTTAAAGGTTTAAGTCTTTGCTTTTTCGATTAGTAGGAAGTTCTAGAGGTTGAATCATCTCTTCCTCTTCCTGCTTCCTGGTATAGCAAATGAGACACCTTTACACATGGAGATGTCACTTATACAAATAATGTCTCTTCCAAAGGGTAACTTTTACTTGGTTTCCAGACTTTCTCCTATGTCTGCTGCTTCTTAAAAAAACAGTGTAAAATATTTCTTATACCAAAAAGACACATTTAGGGGTGACAAATTCTTCTCCCCAACAAAGGCATATATATTTCTCCAAAATTTGGCTTTGTTCTCTCTGAACTTTGTGGTTTACTCACGTAAAATGAGAATCCAACTAATTAAAGACCAAGATAGAATTCAGTATATTACAGTTCAAATGTTTAAAAAAAGAAGAAGAAAAAGCCTAAAGGTATAAAAAATACATTTCACCATTTTTTTTCTTATTTTTGTTTTAACTTTTATGGGATTCTTAATCTCACTCAACTGTCAATCATTCTCATTATTTTGGACATGTTCTTCAAGTACTCTAAATTGTTCCCACAGTGGCAGTCAAACTAAATAAACAGTCAAACCTTGAAGAGTGTGTGATTTCACCAGAGACCTTAAACAATAGAAGGGTCCAGAAAATTCCTATTAAGTGGAAAAGGGTAGGAAACCACAGTGACAGCTTTAGCCATAGAAGGAAAATATTCTCTGTAGTTTTTCCTCATCGTGCCCTATCAAAAACCAAATATCTTAATAACACCACATAAATAAAAATAGTGATGAAAATGTTCTTGCTATTCACCTTAGAAGAATAGTACTATAAAAGGCAACAAGTTGTACTTTGAAATGCAGTGTAGCTCATTTACATAAATTATGCATATATTTGAGAGAGTACAATCTTCTAGGGAAAGAATAAATATGGTCAAGTTTTATAGTCAACAAGCATGTATGAATGACCAGTGGACATGGACAATGAAGTAGGGATGGACTGTGGGAGTGGGGGTGGGGTGGGTTAGAGGAGGGCAAAAGTGGAAAAAATTGGGTAACTGTAATAGAATAAACAAGAATTAAAAAAATATGCTTAAATGGATTTTTTTTCTAAGTTTCTTCTCTATGGCATCCAAAGCATCACACACTATGTTACAAAGAAAAAGATCTACATTATTGGGAACTTTTAAAATATTGGGAGTTCTTACATTTTTGAGAATCATACTTTTTCCAGTAACTCTGAACATATACCTTAGTATCATTTCCTATTTGTACTAAGAGCCAAATTAAAATAAATCTAAACCTAATGTTTTTAAAGTTCCTTATTTCTAATATCTTAAAATAAAGTATTTTGTAGGTAAAACATTTAAATAACTTGAAGTTTATGACCAAAGAGCAAAAATGAAGACTCTTAACACTGCAAACTATTCATTTGAAGTAGAAAAATATATTTTTTAAAATTTTCTTGTCAGAGGATGTTTAAAAAAAAGAAAAAAAAACAGATTTAAAATGGAATTACTGTTATGAGCCCCATCAAGACTTAGCACCTAAGCTCACTGCAGTGTTACTAGGTCTGCACTAGTGAGGTCATCTGCCTCATGAGACCCCTGTTTTCCACTAAGGGAAGGTGACCTTGCCTGAAATAATCCTTTCTTTTAGCTTTTTTGTCCTGCTCAGTATCTGCCTAGAAAACCCTTCTATTTGTACAACCCTTTGGAGTACTTTCTATTTGCTACATAAATGTGGCCTGGTTTATGAATCATTCAGCAAAGCCAATTAGATCTTTAAATTTATTCACTCAGTTGAAATTTTGTTCTTTAAGAGAGACATGATTTAGAAATTAGTAAGCATGAATTCATTAACTTAATGTCTCACTATGCAATATGATGGGGGTGGTACCACTTTCTTCAATATTAGTACAAATGGTAGATTTTTCTAGAAAACTTGTAGTGAAAAGGTTTTAGGGCTTATTTATCAGGTCTATCAGGAAAAAGTTCAGCCATTGTTAATATAATGAGAACAGTTTGCACAATATCCATGTAACCTGTCAGCCAAGGAGAGTGGACTGGAATGTGCATGTGTGAACAATGATGACTTCACTGTACTAGTCAATGGGGGCAATAGACAACATTGAGTGTGGCCATTGCATTCAAAATGACTGAAGTGCATAGAGCAACAAATATGCACCAAATTTTGTGTTAAGCTTGAACATTCCTCTGTAGAAACTACTTGAATGATTCAGAAGGCTTTCGGGATGACATAAAGAGTGTGAGGCAAAAAAAAGTGTGGCACAGATGCTTCAAAGATGATTGAGAATCCACTGAAAGTGATCCATGTTCTGGAAGGTCTGCAACAAGCAGAACACCTGACAATGTTGAATGTGAATGAACTGCAATCAGCAAATATTGGCAATTAACAGTGAGACAACTAGAGGTTGATCTGGGGATTCCAAAAACTACTGTATCTGAGATTTTGATACAGGATCTTGTCATGAAATGTGTCGTGGCCAAATTTGTTCCATGGCTTCTGCAACCAGAGCAGAAGGAACGTGGTTCTGAAGTTGCTAATGAGGCTGGGAAAACAGTGTGAGGTCCCAAGGGGCCTATTTGGAAGGGGACTGAGGTGTCATTACCCTAGGTGCAATGATTCTTTTATCTTGTATCTTCTTCAATAACTGTCTCTATTTTTTAATAGTACATGGCTGGATACTTTATGGACAGACCTCATATTTTTTTGTTTGTTTGTTTTAATCCTCACCTGAGGATATGTTCATTGATTTTTAGAGAGAGAAGAAAGGAGAGAGGGAGGGAGGGAGAGAGAGAGGCCAACATCAGTGTGAGAGGGAAACATTGATTATTTGGGATTGGGAATCTAACCCCCAAACTTTTGGTACAAGGAACAACACTCAACCAACTGAGCCACATGGCTAGAGCTGGGGCTTATTTAAGAAAACAAAAAACCAAAACCAAAACCTAATACTCATATACTAAAGGATGTTCTTAGAACCTTACAAAACTTGGATTAATTTTCAAAGATTGGATTTTTTAAAGATTTGATTGGATTTTAAGCGAAATTTTGATAATTTAACTACTTTAAAAAATGAAAACCTGTTTTCAGTTACATTACACATATGAAAATGTTAGATGAAATTTATTAAATAATTGTGAAACAGATTTTTCCCCCCAAGAATCATGGCATCTTTCTTCACACTCTATAATTGAAGTTTCATTTTGGTGCTACTAAATACTCTTGGTGCTTTAGTCTTTGGGGGAAGGATAATCCATATGGCACAATCTCAAATATTCTTGTTTACATAATCTGTTTTTAAACAAGTTTCTAACAGACAGTGACCAATCTCTTTCTATCTTGTGACCAGGATGAAAAAAGTAATCACAAATTTGGTATGAAAATATGTTTTCATCTTGAATGCAGCAGTCAAGTTTGTTTACATTAACTTTGGAAGAATTGATTAAACAAATTGAGAATAGAATAGGCCAGCTAAAGCACACAGGGTTGCCCTTTATTCAGAACTTATTAAAGAAACAATTGGAAATACTGTCATCGTTTACCTAGGCGAGGAAAGAAAGCAAATGAGAGATGTAATGATGAAGGTTACACAACAGACTATGTCTATAATGGAAATCAATGAGGTTTAATTTATTCTGTATCATATTATGAGGTGAGGGAGCTTTGTGAAGTGGAAGGCAATAATTAGAAGTAGATATTAACTTTTTAAAATACACAGCATGAGATAGCTAAATAATGATTAAAAGGAAAAAACAATTAAAACTCAAACATCGTTAACAGTTAATACTGAAAATCCTTGGAACACTGTGGAACAAATTTCTTTTCAGTTAATTCTTTGCATATAATCAGAAAAAAAGTACAATAAAGAATGTTTGCTTGGCATTTAGGAGACCACTGTAGTTGATAACTAAATAAAGACTTCTATATTTGGAGGAAATTATTCCAAATTAATTCAAGAAAGAGTTCATAGAGTATAGTTTTTGACAGTCATGAAAAAAATCCAGTGCACCTGCTTAGGAATATTTTCCTATTGTATAAAGGTGTCTGTTATTTTGCTTAGTTTGTGGTAATTTGCATGAATCCATAATGTAGCTGTCAGATTCTTTTCTTTCTGGTGGCATTATAATGCTAATAGAGAAGTGAAAAACAGAATTAAAAAAAAAAACTTTTTAGACCTAACGCCATTACATTTGACACTGGTATAGTCTCTGTGATAAATATAGCACCAGCTTTTCTATGGCAATGCTTTCATAATCTTAGATTATGGGCATTAGGGCTATACAGTGTTTGCTCAGGACAATACTATTTTACTAATGGACGTTACAGAGGGATTTGTAGTGTGTGGGGCATTCTGTTTTCATTTGAATGAGTGGGAGCAGATAGTGGATGAAGAGTTAAATTAGTAGTTGGAACTTACAAGGCATCCTTTGCCAACCACTTCCTAATCCTTTTTCATCTAAAAGTTTCCATTGAAAACATGGTAGTTAAAGTGAAACTGATTTGGAAATATTGACTTAAAAATACCCCATCAACACTTCAAACTGTAATGTACACTCTAGAAAAAATTATGAAATAATATATCCCAAAGGTATGAATCTATGAGGATTGTTTTGGTTGCTTGTTCTTTTGGGAAAGCATTAGTGACCATGAACAAAAGTGTGTTTTCCACACATGTAAGGTTTATTCACCCTCAAAACAATATATGAAGTAATTATTTCCAGGGTTAGGAAAAAATACAAAGCAAACAAAAGCAAACATATAAGACAACAAACTGTAAACTTTACTGTTGCTATTTCTTCTTATGTCTAACAAGGCATCTGTAGGTCATTAGGTTTAGAGCAAGTACTCATAGTGAAACAGTTTCTAGACCATCTAATTAGAAATCTTCTTTGTACATTTATTTTCTTATTGAAACTACAATTTTATCTATAAAGGGACTACAAGGTATGTCTACAAATATGTCAGATTGACATAAGGGGGAGTCACGCTGTTAATGAATTCCATGAAATGCCAGGAAAATCATGAAGCAGCACAATTCTTAAGAGAGATCTGAAAAACTACCTTCTCTCCTGTTGAAAAGGAAGATGTTAGCATACTGAAATAAAAAAATTAAAGAGAAAAATATCTTATGTAGAAAGAAAGCTTTAAACAAAAGCAAGAATGCAGTCAGGGGAAGGAGTTCCTAAATGTTATCACTCATCAAGACTTCAAACCACAAGATATCATTCTGTAGTTGTCGATTCACTCCAACCTGGCAAGAAGTGGATTTTAATATTCTCTCTTCCTCTGACTTTGTCTCTGTATCTCTCTCACACACTAACACACACACACACATGTGCAACTACCAAAAATAAAGTATTAAAAATCCCAAGTCCTCACAACAAACAAAAAGAAACTCGAGACATCTTTATGTATAAATGCAGAGGGATGGATATTTTTGCTTGGTATGTATGTTGGTAAATATGTAATAGTTTGTTAGTTACTATTTTCTTCTACTATCTTTGAAAATATTATTCTTTTGTTGAAGTAAATTTTATTTAGAGTGGTATCCAGAGATATTAGGTATAAAATTCTATGAGTTTTAAAAAATGTATATATCTCATCATCAAGATGTAAAACATTTCCTTCAAACCAGAAATTTATATTACGTCTCCTTCAGGTCCCTCTATAAGCTACCACTCTGCTGCTTTGTATCACAAGTTTCTATTAGAAATTCCTAGGAAAAACTTGTTCTATGAAAATACAGCAATATGATTAAGTGCACTCAATCATGAACAATTCCAGTGAGGCTCTCTTGATATTACCACATGCTGGGGGACAACCTGATCTTTTCCTGATTGTTTTTTTTCGGAAGCCTGAAAGCATGCCTAACTAGACTATATACACTAACCAGGACAGATGACCATAAATGATACTAATATACTGATAATATTGCCACCCTCTGAGCGATGGCAACTATTGGTCTTACATCTGTACGTTAAACAGACTGATGAATGAGCAAGAGGAGAAACAGTGCTACCCTGTGGGTCCCAGAAACACACACACACATGTACAGAATAAGAATATGAATGAGAGCTTCTCATATTATCAGAATAAGCTAAACACATGGAATGTAATGGAATGACAATGTTAAAGGCAACTAATAACAATATGAACAAAAATAAATCCACATAAGGAGATTTGGTTATAGTATAAATATTACTTTCTGGAATATAAAGTTTGATTTTCACATTAGAAACCCCAGTAGATAAAGTGGTGAAGACATTTACTCTCGAGGTTTCAGCTGATAAAATGTCCGGTGTACGTATTGGGGCCAGTCCTCTATCATCAGCAGTAACATTGGAAACAAATGCAAAATGCCCTCAGAGGCTGGTACATCTGCACTTGGACTATATTACGGGGAAGGGAGTAAACTGAGAGGGAATACTGTTAGGTATTTCCAAGATTATATATAAAAATATAAAACATATCCAAAGAGAAATTAGGTTTATGAATGAGTGTCAACAACAGTTTGGAGAGGAAATAAAGGCAGTCTTCTACACAGTGTTCCTAAGTACCCCTGTTGAAAGTGAAAATCCTTTTGAATGAAAAAGGATGGGACTAGATTGCATTTCTCAAATGTTTCTCTTAACTGCAGAGTTTTTTGTTCATATGTCATATTTTATAAAGAGGTGAACGAAGCGATAAATCAGAGCCCTGCTGACCTTTGGGTTTCCTCATCCTCTGGTCTTTGGTGGTAACTTCCAGGAACATTCTCTAGATAAGTATCTCATATCACCCTTTAAGCATCTAAGCTTCAGTAAAACCAATGCAATTTAGGTATTTGTCATAGCAGATTGATTCAAGGTAGAGAACTGATCTAAGAGGAACCCATCTGGGGGCTGTCCTGAGTAAATCCGTTGTTTCAGCAACTTTGTTTCCCCATCACATTGTGTCCTCAGCAACGAGAACTAAAGGCACAGTGGGAACGAGCAGTAAGAGGTTAATCTAAATGGCCACAGGCAGGAATGTCGAACTCGTGGGAAATAAAAAAGCCAAGTGAGCTGGTCAAAAGTGGGAAGAGAGTGGAGCCATCGCACCTGTACAGAGACCGAGGTGGCAGAGCCACGTGGACCCCTCCCTGACGGAAGGCAGGAGTGCCCCCACTTTCCAATGAACTTCCTGTTCTTCCAGGTGAGTTTGCAGCAGGCCTGGCAGTTCCATACGTGGGAAGATCTTAGATACCTGCTTTCACACACACAGAGAAAAATCTTACCTTTACTCCACCAAAGTTTCGTGTTTCTTCCTTTCTTATAATTGAAAGATTCTATACTGGAAAAAAACTGTGCCATTAGAGCAATGAGTGTGGTGGTGAACAATAGCGTGTGGGAGGTTCGAGAGTCTAGTTAAGGTGTCTTGGCTGAGGGTGGGGCACTGAGAATCTTTTGCTCAGGAAGAAAGGTTTTGGCTCATGGATAAGTGATAAGAAAAATGTTAACACAAACTTTTAGAATCCAGTTCTTAAAGCAACTTAGGGAGAAAAATTGGGGGATTTAGAAAAATATCAGTTTGCTGATATTTATTGTTATTTTAGGTTACTCCTTATAGCTGTAAGTACATCGAGAACATAGACACACTCCTGTTTGTGGCTGCTTGGTTGGAAGCAGACCATGAAAAATGAAAATAATTATATAAAATTGCTTTATGAAGCCATTTCTACTGGTTGCTAGTGCTCCAAGGCCATTGAGGTTCAGGTACAAAAAAGCAGCTTGCCAACTGAAACTGACATCCCAAATGTGCTGTGTTTTAAGTTAACACCAGTGCTTTCATGGAAAAAAAAAACAATGAAAGAAAAAACATCCTGGCAATTGCAGTTGAGTATCTGGGATGAGCACGGCTCACCGTGTTGTTGGGAAAGTCTTCTTGCAAAGTCTTGGGAGGAGTGTGTGGGGGCAGCAGGCTGCAAATGCATGCAGACTCCATCATTTGGAGTTAGCTGAGGTTGTTAACACATTTTGGTCAGATGGGTGCTCTACTAAAAAGAGTGTCAGGAAATATTTACATATCTGGATTTGGCTTTTTAAGAAAATGCCCCCAAATGAAAATATAAGCAAATTCTATGAAAATTTCATCACCAGTCAATTTTCTTAAACAGTCACATGTGCCTAACACAAACAGCATGGGAGTGAGTCCCAGGGTCTCAGGAAATGCTTGGCACTGATTGAAAGGACTGGGATGCAGACCCAAAACTCTAGGCACAAGACCCTGAAAGGAGCACACTCTCTCTCCTCTTCCCTCCTCAACACTGATTCTCAACAAGAATGGAAGGAATCCACTCTCCTGCCTCAGCTGCCAAAGAGGGGTTCGTCCAGAGACCAGGCAAAATCCTTTGGGTTATCTCCTATGGAAATAATTATACTCAAATACTATGACCAACTAACAGCATTTTGGGGGTTGAAAATAATAATACCCTGTCTCCCACCTTCTAAGTTCTTCTAGGTTGGACTAAAAACCAAATTAACAGAGGCAGATCAACAGGAGGAAAATCTCAGTCTAATACATTCCCAAGGGGAATTCACAAACATATGATGATTATTCCATGAAAATTCCAAAGACAGTGGGGCAGCACAGGGTATACAGAACACTTTTTGACAAAGGAGAAAGGAGGGAACAGGGTCTTAGATTTCAGCAGTGAGGATGGGCAACTCACAGGTAGTTGAGGGGCAGTGGAACACACACAGTGGACAAATTCGTGCTAGTGACTCAGAAACAGTGGTACAGGGAGTGCCTAGCTCACCAGTAGCTATTTAAAGCATGCTAGTTCACTGCACTTATTGGAAACTGGATTAAGCTAATCCTTGGTCTGTGGTAGCATTCCTTTCCCAGTTCCCAGGAAGCCAGCCTTGACTTTGGGTTCTATGATGTCTCCAGCCACACCCTGAAACTTCCTTTTTCAGTTAGCTCAGTTGAAAGGAATTCTATTCTGTTCCTTACCTTTAAAAGAAACCTGGGTAGAAGAGTTGGAGGATTCGTAATTTCTTTCTTTATTATCTTATTCCAAACTGCTGGTCGTCACACCCTAATTGCTGCTGACTCTCCTTTTTAAGGCTTTTGCATTTCCTTGAAAACTTTGGGGACAGAACCCAGTGCAGTAATTCACAGAGTACAGACCCACAGCTTGCTAAAGGACTTCCACGGCCCTTCCCTGCTCAGGGCCTCTGTGCAGGAAACCCAAAATTACTTCAGCACAGGCTATATCCTATTTCAAGCGCATTTTGACATTTTAAATATTTTCTCAGTTCTCTCTGACATTTCAAAAACAACTAGCCATTGATTTTTTTCCATTAGTTATGTCCCCCAAGCCCATGTGATGTTCAGTGCTAATCTGGAGAATCCTATATTCAAATATAACAGCTGACAAGCTGCAAGGGCAGGTCTTGACCAAATGACCTCCTTTCATTCTCTGCCACAATGCAGTAAACCTTATCCTGCCACCAAGCTGAGAATCTTCTTGTATCATGACAGCCACTTAGAATGCACAATTTGAAACTGACACTGTGGTGGACAGCAGATATGTGTTCTGGAGACTAGGTACTATTGACTAATAATAGCTTAACAGAGGATAATGGCAGGTATTCATGCAGTATAATACGTATTTATTAAGTGCTGCTTGCAACTAAAGGCACTTGTTATTATCATTTATGTGAAGATTATCTTTGGAAAAGAAATCAAAGCAATAAAATAGCAGCTTATGCACAACAAAGCAGCAAATTTCTGTAGTATATTAAAATGAGATTTTTGAATATACATCTCTAGTGAAGTAATATTAGTTTGTATCATACAGTTCAGGGCTTCTGTGATTTTTAAATTAGAGATTATTCCTTATAAAGTCATCATTTAAGAGATTTTAAAACCTAGCCCTATTGATGAACACAAAGTGGCTGGAAGGAAAAGAACAGGAAATATTACTGTTCAAACTCATCCTGGCAGTGTTTTAAGGAACGGTTTCTAGCTGATCTATTTCCTGATTTAGACATTTGTTTTCATGAATAATAAAAAATATCCTACTTGCAAAGTAGCTCTGGTTGTTGTGAATTGGCTATCTATGTCAGCCAATTCGATTTATTTCTACACCCTGGCAGATGCAGAAGAAGAAAAAGGAGAGCAAATAGGAATTTTAAAATGACTCATTCAATCAGGAAAGAACCTGGGATAAGAAGGAGACACCTGGCAGTTTATAAAAGTCATTTTCTGCATGCTTGTGGCAGATCCTGAACATTTAGACCATTTCATGTCTATGCCTGCACTTTCAGGAAATGTCTTTCGTTAAATGTCTCTTACCCCCTCATTTTATTTTCAGTTATTATTTTTTAAAATTGTATTTTCTTTTTTAAAGATTTTATTTATTTATTTGCTTAGGAGGAGGAGAAAGAAGGGAGAAAGAGAGAAACATGATGTGTGGTTGCCTCCCACACGCCCCAAGCTGGGGATGTGGCCTGACTGGGAACCGAACCAGTGACCTTTTGGTTTGCAGGCTGGCACTCAGTCCACTGAGCCACAGCAGCCAGGGCTCAATTATTCTTTTCTATCAAAAAAAGTTTCCAATTTGATTTGAAAGTCATTGCCCAGAAGTTTTATTGTTTGTATGTGTGTGTATTTTTCCAAAAACAGTTAACATTGCTATCTTGTTATGGAGAGAAGACAAGGGAAGGTGATGGTTGGGATCAGTAGAGGGGTAGATTGTTCCATTTAGTAGCAACTAATCACATTCTCAAAACATAAAACATATTCAATGAGCATGTCTATGTATATATGCAATATATGATGATTCTATATTTGTCTTATATAGAATATCTAAAATAATACTATCAAAAGGTGTATATGATTGTGAAGAAAGTTATTCTGGATTCCTCACAAATACTTATGTGTATAATAAAATACTTCTTTAACCTTTGAGTATGTAACAATATATTAAGACTTGATTTATACCTGTGTTACTATCACGTGAGGCTAAAATGTATTTAAGCCATAATTCTTCTTAAAATGAGGTCTTTATTTAAGAAATGAAGTATATATATAAAATATCATAGAACTCCTTGTTGCTATGCTAATAACTCCCAGAATGTATTAATGCATTTTAATACATTAAAAATAAAATCTTGCAATCCAGCATCTTTCTTTGATTGAATATTTATAATTGTAGTTAGCAAAGGAATAATTGCTAACATGGAAGCATTATGTGGAATATTTAAATTTGATAATTCAAGTATTTTAATAGCTATATTAGGGAAGTACCCCTGCAAAAATATTCATCTGAACTAAATCTTATTGGCATATGAATAGTTAATGATATAATTACTTGTATGAGGTACATTTATTTCAAGGAGATTTTAAAACATATGTAGAAATATACAAAACGGTTTGTGCAATGCTCTGTGTGTGTTTCAGAACTCAAATATTAAAAAAGGAAGCGACATGGACCCATGTATTGTCTCTTGCATGTAAATTCCTGTCTCAGTGCAGTCATGTATACCCTTGTGCTTCCTCAGGCTTAATTTCATCAGTTGTGAACTGCAAAAATAATACTTGTTCTATGGGGTTGTTAGGATTTGGTAGGAAATTATGTAAGAAAGCTCCTAAAAGATGCTTGAAACATAGTACCCCTCAAAATTAAAAATATATATAGTATGGTATATATAGTACATTTTAAATAATTCATTAAAGAGTTTATTACTTTCAGGGATGCAAACTTTTTCTATAGTGACGTACTTTAATTCTGACTAAAAATAAAATTTTAAAAGTTATTAAGTAGCTATATAGACATATATAATATATATTTTAAATTTCCCAAAATGTGTCATTGTTATTATCTAGGACTTTTGTTTCATGTAGTTGGTTGAACTTATACTCTTCTTACTGAATTTTTATTTTTGCATTTTTTCTTTGAAGATTATGAAAAATCCAAAAGAACATTTATTTAAGTTTTTATATTATACAGCCAAAGATTTACTATAAAAGTCTTATTAGGTATAGTATGCACTTAGTATTAAAAATCAATAAATGTTTAAGATCTGGTATAATTCATACAACACATTACAAGTAAATGCCACACTGTAGATATAATAATTTATTTCACAAAGTTTATTAATATTATTGGAATAATTAGGATGTTGTATTTTATTTGACAGCTAAGACATCAGCACTATGGTCTGCAACAACCTCATGCCACAACTTTATACTACTGAACTTTGGGGCAATTGAAACCAATAAGGATGGCTTGAGTGGCATTTTAAAATTGTTTTTTTCTCAGAGTGGTTTTCATTTAATCACAATAATACCCTGGGTTCTATCTTAGGTCCTGAAGTCTTTTGAGGAACAGCTAACAAGACATATGTCCTTTTGTACCATTTTCATTTGTTAATGTCATGGGATTGTCTTTGCATGACCACAATGAGTTTATTCAAGAAAATTAAATTCAGCTAGGGGAGAAACAGAAGAACAAACAGGCTGGAAATGGAAATGAAATATTGCCCAAGAGGGGTTTGGCAAATAGACTTATCACTTTTGTCAAACATTGTTAAGGCAGCTATTTAGAGCATTGTCTATGGAGAGTAGGTATATTGATGTTTATGGCCAATAATTAAGTGTGCTTCCCATGGGAGCACCTCCCACTGCCTCCTTCTATCTTTACCCCCAGGTCTGTTTCTTGGTCTTTCATCAGCAAAATGAGCTCACTTCCCCTCTCATGGGCTCCATTAATTTAGCCTGTGTTGCTTTCTCCATGTGAGTGATAATCCACCCTATTCTATGGAGTCTAGTTTCCTACTCTGAAACTGTAGGAATAAGGATCTCGAACTTCAATATGCTTTAATGAACTTTTTTATACCACTTGCCCATCCCCCTTACCCTCCATGTGGACATTATCTACCTTTGGTATATAATTTTGTTAGGAAGGTGAAGTTCTAAAGGTTCTCACTGTCTTGTTTATTCCTCTGCTTTCAGGAGCTTGGGATATCACCCTAAATTGGGTTGGCAAATTCACTGGGCACACTGAAAGGTAGATGGAGGCCATAACTCCATTTATCACCTTATTCCCATAAGCCTCGACTATAATCCATTGATCCCAATAGTGTTTGGGGTTCCCAGATTAAATAAAATCATTTATAAAGCTCTGGATATTGTATGTTCTTTTCTTTTCCCAGCGCATATCTAGCTTCCCTGATAAATGGCCAAAGGGGTTCCATCAGGGAAATTTTAAGGAAAATGTACAGAATATTTTTGGCATGATCTCTTATGGTCTTTCTTCATGTAGGCCTGCCTGTTTTTCAGATTTAGAGGATTCTGGTATGTGACCTACTTGTGCTGAGAACATAGCTCTTCATTGGGGTAACTGAAATTAAACCTCTACTCACAAACCCCAATGTTTCTCTGTAATTATATATTGACAAACTATTGGCCTTTATTGTATTTCTAGTGATTAGTTAACCAATGCTAAAAATGTCTACGGGTTGAAATATTCTCACTACTGCTCAATACCTGCTGCCCATCGTATCACACTGCACTGGAACCCTGGGCTGGGGGCCTGCCGTGGGGCTGGGGCCCTCGCTCCCGAGATATACCTCCTGAATTTTCATCCACCACTTGTGGATGTGGGACCAGGCAATTCTACTCTCTGCCCCTTCTACTATTCTGGATGGATGTGGTTTATTTAACTCCATAGTTGTCAGACTTTCATTCAACTCGATTTCTGATGGTTCTGAGTAATGGTTGTCCTATAATTTAGTTGCAATTTTTATGTGGTTGTGCAAAGAGGCAAGCTGTGTTTACCTATGCCACTATCCTGACCAGAAGTCAGAAACCCACATTTCAATGGCAGTATCTCTCACCTTTATCTCACTTGCAGAGAACAACCATGGGCTTTTCAAGCAAGGCAGGAACTCACCCTCATTAATTCAGTGCTCAAATTAGAAAGATAATTGTGTAATTGATGGGTGAGTTGTACACAAAACAAGTATGCACTCCAATATTTGCATCTCCTTATGCCTTTGGATCTTAACTCTGCATTATCATCAGAAAATTCTGGCCTTTCAAGTTCATTTGATGTAAATCACTGTCGAATCCAGGTCCTAGTCAACCAACCAGTAAGTGGTAGAGCCCTATTAAACTGAGGAACTTTGGGAAGTTAATGATATTGATAAATTCAGACATTTAATATAGGGAATTGATTAGTAGAGCAGAGTGCAAGAAGGTGAGGTCGTCTTATTCAGGGCTCATACATAATGCACTTGCTACTGAGGCTCCTGGAGTTACGTTGCTGCTGCTGTTGCTGTTGGAACTGCTGCTGCTGACACTGGGCAGGTGGCCAGAAGCCTACAGTCCCATTGACAGTGTCTTTGTGCTGATGCTGCTGGGACCTTTAGTGCTCTGTGACCTAGTCCTACCATTCTCTTGGCCATCTTGATGATGCTAAGGTATCACTGCTGCTTCCCATACCCTGCATTTGCTCCCTGCTGCCACTACAACAATCGGATGCAGGAAAAATAGCATCTCCTTTCCTTCTGTTCTCTACTCCCCAGCCACTGTTTCTTACCAGCAGAAACCCACTGAAACCATGAAGGCCAGTGTGTAGGGAGAATTCAGATGAAAGGCTTCTAGGACCTGATTCTATAGAGCAGAGTGTGGAAGGGTGAGTGTGTAGGTGGACACTCACCCCAAGCCCACTTACAATGTTTTTCCTTTTTTAGAATTTATTAAAAAAAACCCTTTCAGGCAAGCTACCAGAGGTAACAAAAAAAAGGAATCAAGGAGTTTTAACATGTTTCAGAAATTTATAAATTTTAGGTGACCTTAATTGCTTTTTCGTTTCACAGAACTTTAGCTGGTTCTGCTTTCTCATTATAGGAAACAAAATTAAAATATTTCCATTTTCTAGGATGAGAACATTTCCACTGGTTTATATCAATTATGAAATTTAGTAGCATGCATTTCTCTCCCAGGGCACACATTTATCTGATATTTTTGTGACAGTGAAAGTATGTATGACTTTTAAACTGTTACCACTGCACTTGACTGTTTAAATTGACCATTTTTTTAAACCCAAACCCCCGAAACAAACAAAAAACTCCTCTGTGTTTATTAGATTTTTTCCCTAATATTTCTGTTTCTTAAGGTGTGTTTGGTCATTGTCTTAGTCTGTCCCAGATGCTATAACAAGATGTCATAGACTAGATGGCTTAATTAATAAATATTTATTTCTCACAGTTCTGGAGCCTGTGAAGTCTAAGATCAAAGTGCCAGGCAGACTCAGCGCCTGGGTCAGAGCCCTCTTCTTGGCTTACGATGGCTGCCTTCCGGCTATACCCACACAGGGTGGAATGAGAGAGCTCTTATGTCTCTTTTTTCTTTTTATACGAACATTAATTTTATCACAAGGGCCCCAACCTCATGACCTAACTTAACACTAATTACTTTCCAAAGTTTCCATTTCCAAATACCATCATGGATTAGGGCCTCAACATGAATTTTGGGAAGACATAAACATTCAGCTCATAGCAGTCAGTCACCCTCCCAGTAATGAGTACAGAAGAGAGAGCCCTGTATGAACTTGTTCTCTCATGGAGGCCGTTGTTAGTCAACGTTAAGGGAGTGGTCACTCTTTTCTGGTTCATCTTGGTGATGATGAGTTTGTAGGCTTTTTCAAGCTCCACATAGTCACACCAATTTCTACCTTCCTGATAAGATTCAGAACCTTCTGTTTATCCTTCAGTGTTGATTACGCCTAGAAACTCAGCATCTGACGCTGTTGCTTTATTGGATAAAAAGTGTGCTCAAGTGCTTTACCACTGTTTGATTAGCATTAGTCTGTTTGTCTGTCTGTAAACTGCACAAGGAAAGGATTGGCTGAAATCCGTTCTGGTTTACCATTAAATCTCCTGGAACCTAACATAATGTACCATTTGGCATTTTACAGATAATTTTTTCTGGAAAATTTGAGAAGGAAATTGTATTTGGAGTGTTGGACTCAGGTTCAGAGAATGTGTAAGATTTCCATGGCAAATAAATAAGGAAAGAAGGAAAGAAAGAGGAATGTTCAATGTTTTCATGTAATGTCAAATAATAATATAATCCAGGAAGAACAGAGATCAGTTGGCTTGACAACGGAAAGAACTAATGGGGCCTCGTGATTTTAGTAGGGTCAGGACAATAAAAAAAGGGCATCAAAAGTTGAGAGAGACTTGAGGAATAGTCAAGGGATAGGACTTGTGGGTGATTGGTTGTGGAAGGCCATGTGTCCTTAGAGAGTGGATGATGCCTTCAGTCAAACTGGAGAATGCTGAAGAGCTGATTTGGAGAGATGATTATTTGTTCAATGTTTAATGTGTTCAGTTTGTGGTGTTACTGGCATAGCCTGTTGATTGATTATTTAAGTCTATTGAAGAGAAGGTGGATTGGGATGTAACTGGATTCAGAATATATTGTGCTATTAGCTGTATTTCAGAATATCAACTTGGGCCTTTTGTTCTTATCTGTTAATTAAGGAGCCCGTTCAGTGGCTACATGATACATGAAGTCTCTTTTGTTTTCAAGTTTGCCTTTCCACCCTTCTAGAATTTTCTCTGCATGATATATATTTTCTTTTTTAATTTTTATATTTTTATTGTGAAAAAGTACACAGAAAACACATTTAACCATTTTAACTATTTTTAAGTGTACAATTTAGTGGCAGTAAGTACATTAACAATGTTGTGCAACTAGCCCATCCGCTTCCAAAACTCTTCAATCATCCCCAAAAGAAACTCTGTTCCAATTAAACAAAAATTTCTTTTCCCCCTTTTCGCAGTCTTGGCAACCTCTAGTATACTTTTTATCTTGAGGTACCCAGAATAGGCAAATTCATAAAAAAATACATTTTTAAATTGAGTTTTTACTTACCACTTAGAAGCTTATCTATTTCTGTACTGTTTTGCTTCCATGTTCAACTGATAATTACATATAATATCAGGAAAATCAAAATATATGATTATTAATGGTCAAAGTGTTGTTTACAATGCTTTTTTAGTGGTGCATTTAAATCTAAATATTATAATTTGGTTCTAAGAATACTTCATCATTTCAAATAACTGTATATACAAAGGATAAGTATGGTCTTAATATATGTTTAAACAACATTTTTATATCTTTCTAGAGGTATATCATTTTTTATGTCTGTGTAATAGTCATTTGTCAGAACAATGTCTCTGAGAGAGTCCTTTTAGAATTGAAAGGATTACAATCAAGATCAAGAAAAATAAGGTATTGCAGTAGGACCAAAGCAGAGGCTTGATGGAAATTCTTCTATAACAGTGTAATTCTTCAGTAGTCTGACTTTTGCCTTTGTCAGACAGGAAATAAACACAGTATACAAAAAGCATAATGTTGGTGATTTATAGCTTAAGCATCAAATATCTGACACGAGCCCAAAGCTCATGCTTTACACTCAGAAAACAAAAACTCCTTTGACATTGTCTGACACTGAACATTCTAAATAGATTTGTGAGTTTTTTTAATATTCATTCACAGTAGATTTTAAATCTACTAATTATTGATATAATTATCTTCTGAATAGGGTCTGAAAATTAATTTGATCTGGCAATTTTTCATGTAAATATTTTATCAAGCTGATTGTAAAATATACATGTTTTTCAGATTTAATTTTCTGTGTTACTTATATATGACTGAACTTCACCTTTTGTCCTTGAATGTTTAGAAGCAATTTCTACTTGTTCTTATTTGTAGTATCATGAGCATGTACATATGTATATGTATTAGGGGATGTCAGGAAACAGGTACAGTTTGTATGTATACTTTCCAATAATTTACAATTTGAATAAATGAAATAAATATCAAAGTAGTAGTTTTCACTAAATATTTTAAAAGAGTTTAAGAAATGGTGTATCAATGTAAATAAGAATAATATGAATTATCTTCCTGTGGTCTCCAAACTGGACACATAGTAAAGTTTTAGATACCATTATCTTTCTGGGTTCTTTTTGGGAAGAAAATGATCTCTTGTCATCCTTGTCATATTATCTCTCAATTTATGTTGTTAAGATCATGTCAGTATTCATTTGTTAATTTCTTTAACCAACAAATATTTCATGAACATTTCTCTAGGTCCTGGGGACATAGAGGTGAACAGATGAAAAGTGTTCTGCCCGCAATGAGATGACATTCTAAAGAGATAAATAATAAAGAAATAAAAAATAGTTATAATAAATGCTTCGTGTTGGATTAAAACTCAGTGATGTGCTAGTTTATGACTAGTGAGGTGAATAGTCAGGCTAGGCTTCCTCATGTGGGTGAACTACAAGCTGAGACCTGAGTGACTAAGAGGAGACAGCCGTGTGATGATGGAGAAGGGAATTTCACACCCAGATGCCAGCAGGTGCAAAACACCATGTGGTGAGACAACAGCGCTTAGGCAGAGAGCAGAAATGAAGCAAATAAACATACATGAGAATAGAAACGAGGAAAGCTGAGGTTGTGGAGGTAGATGGGCCGTACATATCTGATGAAATTTATATCCCTAGTTGGGTACCTAAGACCCTCCATAAATGGCTACTAATCTAACTATACTTCCACTATGCTCCACTCAGTATTTCCCAAACAAACCCATGTCCTTGCCATTCCTGTCACTTTACAGTAGTATTCCATCCATTCAGAATGCCCATTTTTCTACATATTAAAATACTAGCCCCTTATCAAAGCCCATATCTTTATGAGCAACTAAACTGAGGTTATTTTTAATATAGAACCCAGTAGAAGATATTTCAGAATAGTTAATTTAAAATTTTGCCATGTGTAGTATATTGATATTTTGTGTAGGTTGACTCAATAATAATTATTTTTATTTTAGAATCATCTTTCCTTGTTAAAAATTATATATATGCTCCTGGAGAAAATTTTTGAAGCCATAGATTAAAAAGATAACAAGGAAGAAGTAAATTAAGTTATATTATTATCACCACTGAGAGATACTCACTGTCAACATTTAAACCTGTCTACATATCTATCACTCTATCTATCTCTATTAATTTATCCATATGTAAATGTAAACAACTTAATACTTTTGAACTTTCTCATGTTATGTATTTTTCATTGTATACAGTTATTTCATTTTGTGAATAAAACATACATATTTAATTAGTACTGTAGAGTTATATATTTGACTTTTTATTGTTCACTAAGATAATTAACATACCAATGAAAATATTTTTGTGAAATTTTTTTTGAGTTATACACTTATGTTTTCATGAGAAATTCCTAAGAGTGGAATGACTGAGTCAAATATTTTACAAAATTTTAAGACTTTCGATACATATTACTGAATTGGCTGTACTGTTAAATAATACTCATGTAACTCTTTTACTGTTATCTGATATTGCACACATTCTAGCCTATGTCCTTTACTAGTTACTTGAGAGTGAAGATCACACTTTTAATTTGAATCATTCATATAACTTAGCAAGGTGGTTTTTTCAACAGTAAACATTTTGTGCCATAATCTTGATGGGTTGAAAATAATGAGAATGGTCTGGGATACCTATGGGCTTTATGTCATGCCGATTTCTCTCACATCCACTTTGCAAAATGACAACCTCCACATTGCACACTGGCTTAATGTGGTGTGGGCACTAGATTTGAAGGCAATGATCAACTCATGTTCTTAAGTGAGGGTTCAGGAAAACTGTCTTAAAGAGAAATCAATCAAACCATATTGTTTATGTCCTCAGTAATGCTGTATAATTTTATGAATCATAAAAACAGAGTTTCTCTTTTGCAATGATAACTCACAATTGAAAATACATCCATAGAATAAGACTTAATTGTGTTTTCTAGGAAGTGTTTCCCTAGCTGTTTGTATATTCTCAAGTTTAAGAGTTGAGATACACTACGAAAAATTGTGTGCTTTTAAAAACAATCTGCCTTGTTCCCAGTTAGCATTAACCTATCAATGCAACCAATAATTCCATATAGTTGCATCTTCAAATTGAAACACTTTTATATCCATGCAATCATTTAAATATTATTAGATAGCACTTAAGTCAGAATCATTACTCAGAGATGCTAGACATAGTCTGTAATCCGCTGTGAACATGTTCACTTAATGAACAGTATTAGAATTCCAATGTTATTTTTAAATCTTTTTACATAAATAAAGAGAATCAGCAGAATTAAACTAGAAATTAATAATTAAGGAAAGAAAAGGTTTTGATTTCTTTCCCCTGTTGAGAAGGGTACTTTAGTTAATGGTGATGCTGCCTCTACTGCACTCAATTATATGTCCACCTCAGGGGCCAGGGAAATATAAAATAATATATTAAAATAATCACAAAAATGTTCTAATTTAGAAGCAATTTAAAATGTCTCAGAGATTACCTGCTGCCTCTTTATACCCCCTTTTGTCATGAGACAGTTTTTTTCAAAACTGAAAACTGATTAGCCAGAGAAAATACTGCCTTTTCATTTCTCACTTATTAGTACTTTTGGCTTAATTTTTCTCTTTAAAATTAGAAAGAAGTGAGCATAGAAAGAATAAAGAATAAAATGAACTTGAAATATCTCATTCATTATTTGACATTTCAAATGAACTATAAAAAGTTATAAGATAATCCTCAAAGCTATAAGTGTTATGTACATGTGACCAGATAAAATAATGCCAAACTTATTGGCATATGAATTTTGGCCATGATAGTAACATCACAGAACAGTGTCACTCCATAGATCATTCAGTGCAAATCGAACAGCCCATCCAATGTGCATGCAGCATAGGGCAGATTCGGACAAGTTCATTGTCAACAAGACTGGTACACATTTAGGTCATTAGAAGAAATGAATATTGTTCTTCGTACAAATACCTGAACTTTTCTTCTCTAGAGCTATCAGTTTTCTAAAAATATCTCATACTATTGTTTTTCCTAGGCTGTTTAAATATATTCACTGTCATAAACACTAAGCAGTACTGTCCATGTTAAGGTATCTGCAAACCAGTGAGCAATCTTAGTTAGCATCTCACAATCATGTCACAGAAATTATTTGGCTAAGTTCTTAGAGGATGACTTTGAACTAGCCAGGATCATGCTGTTAAATACCCAGAGGATAATATCAATCTTATATCATAAGGTAACTACATGTAAATTAGTCTAAGAGCACAGTTTTAGAAGAAAAAAAATTCAAATATTTAGGTAAGTTTTTGTCATTCTCATTTATATATTTGGTATTGGGCCCAAAGCAAAATTAATAATTTTTCCTTTTTAAAAACAGCATCTTCTTTTGACTTCTAAATTTTTGTTGGAAATGTCACTAATATTTAATTTATTAATATTTATAGTCAGGAAAATATTCTTTAATTAACTATTCACTTTGTTCTCCCATCAAATCCATCACCATGTTTTGTCTAACTTTTGTGTTATTTTGTCATTAGATCCATTTTTTACATTCCCATTGCTAGAATTCCTACCGCATATGCCCTGAACTCATTTGATAAACTCCTTGAATTTATTTTATAATCTTTTTATATTTGCACTCTATCTTTTATACTAACTTCCTGGTTAATCTTCCCAAAGTAAGATCTAGTTATTGCACTCTTATGTTCTCTAAAACTTGTTCTTCAAATCCCAACAGTATCATCACTCCTTACCTCATTAAATGTAAACATCTCTTATCTTAGCCATTAACATCAAATTTCAGCCAAGATGGTCAGATTTATCTCTTACATCTTGCCATAGTCTATACTCAGAACAAGCTGGATAATGGGCTGTTTTCAAGGAAAACCATAAATGTTCTGTCTTAGAATTTGTACTGAACGATAAGCTCCTTCAGGGTGAAGATTTAGCTTACCCATCTGGAACATAGTACAATGCATAACAGATACAGACTGTGACTTGAATAAAGTATTAAAATAGCTAAAATATGAGTGGTATAAGATAGTTTTTCAGTAATAGTTTTTCTTTCTTCATTATGTGTAGGTAGAAAATTAACTTAGGTAGAAAATTAACTTTTCTTCATAATTTATAGGTAGCAAATGATCTCACAGGTTGCAATGTCATTTTCCCAATGTACTTATCTTATAGTGCTATAAGTCAGGAGCCTGGAATGGGTCTCACTAGACAAAAATCAAGGTGTCTGCAAAGCTGCTTTTTTTTCTCTGGGGTCTCTAAGAGAGAATCTATTTCCTGTTCATCCAGATTTTTGGCAGAATTCAGCTCCTGTGTTTGTAGGACTGAGGAGGTCTTCGTCTTCTTGCTACTGTCAGCTAAGTGTTGCTTCTATCCTCTGGAGGCTGCTACATTCTTTGGCTTGTGGCCCCCTTCCTCTGTCTTCAAATGCAGCGCTGGCAGGTCAACTCTTTTTCATGCATTGCATCTCTTCTGCAACATTTTCTAAACTTGAATCTCTGACATTCGCCTCTTCCTTCCTCTTCTATTTTAGGACTCTTGTGGTTAAGTTTGGCCCACTCAGATAATCCAGGATCAGATACCCATCTCAAGGTCAATAATCTTAATTCCACTGGCAAAGTTTTTCCCACTGGTTCTGGACATTAGAGCATGGAGCTTTGTGGAGGGCCATGATTCTGCCTACCAGAGTGGTCTAAATAAAATGCTTACAGAATCCCTTGGAGAAAAAATCTCTAGACAATTTAGGGGAAATTATCATTGAACTGGACCTTAAAGTATGGAACCTGATTTACATACAATAAGTCTGAGGAAGGCATTTAGGACAATAGATGTAGTGTAAAGATTCAACAATGGGGAATTTGAAAGAGTGACTCAGAAATAGTAGCATCTTGGTGTAGCTGAAGATAAAGATTTAGTGAGACAATAGGTTAGGGTTAAAGATATAGTTGATCCTCACTGCTTGCAGATTCTGTACTTTTATAATCACCTACTTACTGAAATTGATTTATAACCCCTAAATCAATACTTGCAATGTTTTCATGGTCATTTGTAGACATGTGCAGAGCAGCAAAAACTGAGTTGCTGGATGCTCATGTTCCCAGCTGAGGTCACACAAAGTGGTATTCTGCCTTCTTGTTTCAGCTTTCATGCTGTAAACCTGCCGAATGTATTACAGGAGAACAGTATTGTGGAAGAGCAGATTTTCAACATCGATGAGAGTGGCTTGTTTTACAAGGACATTAGTGAATCAATAGATAAAAGACAGATGGCCCCAAAAGCCTCTGGCTTCAAATCATTGAAATACCATATAACTAATTATTTCTAAGAATATATATTAAACAAGATATCTTCATATAGCAACATACGTAAAACAAGGTTAGGGCAAAGATTTTGTCACCAGAGGCTTGTAGGAGCCTAACCTTGTATTTCTTCTGGGAGCAGGGGTTTCATATTCCCACATGCAGTGCTCCAGGAGACTATGTAGAGCATTATTACTGTGACTAAAGAGAACAAACTGAAGAGAATGTACCACCATTCTGAGGTGTTATGAGATTCTTCTGCATGAAATGGGAAACTTTTAAATACTGTCAGACAGAATTAATCCAAAATATGAATTTCAGAAAAATATTGAGAATTGTATGAAGTTTGGATACTCAGAGGGTAAAAAAACAACATAATGAAATTCTTAAGAAGCAGTTTTAGTCATGATGGCAGGAAATTTCAAAGGTTTGAATTAGAGGGATCTGAATGAAAAATATTGAATTCATGTGAAAAATATTTAGGAATTAGAATAAATGAAATTAGTCTATTGACTAGCCAAAATGGTGTAGGGAGCATGTAGATGATGCCTATTTTCAATTATGAAACTTTTCTGTCATGAACAGAAATAGTGAACAATATAATTTCTATTCTAGAATTATTGTTAAGGATGAAGCTAAACGATTCTTCATTAAAGCTCAGTGGCTATAAAATTAGTGAAATGTTGCCCATTGTGTCTCTCTATATATCTGATTATGTTTAACAAAAGGTGACAAGGGGGAGTGGTCACAATGTGTGACCTGGAGACAGCCTGACTGGGTTCAGACCCTGCCCTTTGTACTTAATATCTGCATAGTAACTCAATGTTATCATCTCAGGTGGGATAACCATAAACTTTTTTGTGAGAAATAAATTAACTCCCTGAAGCGCTTAATTTGTATCTGGCATTGGTAAGCACTAAATAAATGTTACTTTTATAATTTAAGTGGAGTTTGATTCTACTAATTACAGAAAGCTATTTTATACCTTTTCTCAGTAATTAAAAAATTTACATATTGGTCCTATAAATATATTTTATTGACTAGCCCATACATCAAGAGGAAAATATGACACATAATAATGGAGGGAAAGAGTGAAGCATATTTGTGTCAACTTGTTCTTACTGTAACATGAGTCTTTAAAGAATATTATTTTGTTAGGAAGCTTCTTTTAACCTTTTAGTACTTTAAATTCTTTCTTGATTGTTTTATATAGGGATATATTTAGATCATAGAGTATAGTATTGTGTTTTTCTTTTTTCATTTTCTTCTTTTTCATTCATAGTTTCTTTTCTGATGTGGCTTGTGTAAACTGCTTTACCAAATCAGCATGAATATTTGATCACAGACATTTAACACTTTCAAACTTTTTTTTGAGTTCTTACTACTTCATTAGGGTATTCAATAATGGCCCTCTGAGCTTATGCCTTGTCTTCTAATTGTCCTGTAATATTCAAGTTTTCCATAATTCAGATGGAATCAACCTGACATCCATGCCGACGTAAAGCACAGCTGGAATCTTCTTCAGTCACGTGACATCTGGGTGTAAGACTTGCTGATACAGTGTGCAAACCATGCTATGATGATGTGTCCCCCCTCCAGATTCCTGCAGTGTCCCCTGTGGCTGTAAGTGAGAAGATGATTCCCCTGCTCTGTGCTGGGGAGTCCCATATCGTATTCTGAAGATTATAGTCTCAAAATTATAGCCATCAGGTTAGTTGATTTGCATTTTTGGTCATCTCCCAGGTTATGCATTGGTTCAGGAGCACAAGTTTAGGTAACATCTAGTATTCAACCGCTTAGGACTTAATCTTCTATCCTTCTTTGTCCCTGCCTAAAAATTGGGCAAATTTCCTTTAATAATAATCTCATAAAATAATATACCATTTTCTATGGACAGAGGTGTTCCTGGTGTCATTTCGAAGTGCTTAATTTATTTTAAGTGGCTGAAAGGTGATTTATTCTATCTACGCAATTCTCAGATAATCACACAATCTACACTAACTCAGTCAATGGAGCCTGTGTGTTTATTGATTCTAAAGAATTTTAAGAAAACCTCCTTATTGCCATGTGTGCATGTGTGAGTGTGTGTGTGGGGGGGTGTTTTGTGTATTCTAGCAAGTTACTGCACGGAATAAACAGGAAAATCATTTTCTAAACATTGCATGTGCCTGTCACTGTGTGTGTGCCTAGACACACACAAAAGGTTTTCTGTGCTTCAGAGCATACCTTACTCGTTATGAATTTACATCTTTGGGTTTCAGTTTGCAAAATTTTACTTTTTAAATCAATGCTTATTGAAATTGATGGCGGATCTTTAAAAATTACAGAACCTTTAAATTTTGTTTTATTTCTTAGAGATAACAATTTCATCAATGCCATAGACAAAAAGACTGCCTGTAAGTTTTGACTCTAGTGTGAAGATTCGGACACTTGGCACCTAGTTTATTCTGATCACCTTTTCCATGTTTGAGAACATAATAAACTTTGTAAATTGTGTTTGTCCTTGTCAAGGACTAACAGTGTAAGGTATCAAATGTAGATTATGTGGAGAAATGTTTTAAAGTAAACTCGGGGACAACTAGATGTGAGGATTTGGGAAATCACTCACCCCTGCAGGAAGAATTATAACATAACACAAGCTAAATATTGAAGTGGCATTTTAGATTAAAATCAAATGAACATCAGAGTGTAGCTATTTTGTTCCGACCTTATATATAATCAAGCATAATATACTAAAATAACAGTGTGAGTGCACAGCTTTCTGATGATGATAAAGGAGATGATTAGAGCCTTACAGGCAAGTAAAGATAATCAGAGAGTCCAACCAAGATGAGGCTGGGCAAAATGAGAACCAGATTAAGCTCTAGGAATTGAGGCTGCCAGGGAGGAAGTGGAAAAGTACTCCTTAGAGACTAGAGGGATCATTATGAAACAAAAATCAGTATGGTCCTGCTTTGCATCCTCCAAAGATTCTCCAATGCTTTTAATAAAATGCAAACTTCTTTAACATGCTCAATGAGCAGCAGCTTTGTCCTATATCTCCGTCTTCTGTTCCCACAAACCCACATGTCTTTTTTTGTTTCATTTGTACTTCATACTGAACTTGTTTCTGTTTAGGGGTTTTGCATCTGCAAGTTTCTATACATGACGTATCAACCTCAGAACCACACCCATTTGTTTTAACAATGTGTTCAGGTTGTAGAAAGATAGTGCAGCCTGTGGTTAATAATATAAATATGTGAGGTTAAGAAGTCAAATACAAATAACTGAAGGTTTTCATGGGACCCACATAGCAGACATGGTGAAATTAGCTTGTTGTCAATGACTCATAAGTAGAATATAAGAAAAATATAATGGGAGAGGGCAATAATGTTTTCTAGCAAGTAATTCTTCCTAAAAGAATTCAAAATAGCACTTTGTTTTTTGGCATGAAAGGATCATCTACAGGATACTGGTAAAACTATTTTATGCCTATGGTAAGTGAATATTAATTTTATTTTTAATTTATTTTTCTGTGTTTATGTATTGATGCATTTATTTATTTATTTTTGGTCAGTTAGAGTTGTCCTGCCTTTTTCCCCATTGCTCATCCTTACCCCATCCTCCTGTGCTCCCACAGCCAATCCCCCCACCCCATTGTCCATGCCCATGAGTCTTCTATTCATGTTCCTTTGCCTGCCCCTGAATATTTATCAACACAAGCATTTTCAAAGGACTTTTCCAGTTATCTATTGAACCACTGCCTAATTTTGTGACTTGAAAACAACAACCATTTTAGTTTTGCACAATTTTGGAGGATCAGAAATCCTTGGAGGAATCAGGTGGGTGACTCTTCTGTTCTCCATGGAGTTTGCTGCGATCAGTTGGTGTATTTAACTGGTGAATGGTTGGCCTGAAGAGTACCAGATGGCTTCACTGAAAGTCTAGGTTCTTGGCAGAGACCGTTGGAAGGCTTAGCCCAACTGGGAATGCCTATCAGAGTGCTTACGTGTGTTTTCTCTAGCACAGCACTCTCAGCATAGTCAAATTTATTATGGGCTGCTTGAGGCGTCCAGTGACAAAAAGTGGAAGCTGCCAGTTTTTTAAGAACAAAGATCCAAACTGGAATAACATCACTTTCAATGTATTCTGTTGGACAATGCAGATATGGCCTTTCCAGATTCATGGGGGAGAAAATGGCATCAATTCTCTATGACAGGAGAACCGTCTAATTTGCCTAAGGACATTAGGTATTTCTACAGTGTTAGCAATGCCATGCATAATGGGTAAGTGGATGCAGATGGATTTCTAGATATATTGGATAATACCCAGAGGTATGCAAAATGAAAATAATTTTAGAATTTTGATTTTTATATTAAAAATGTTTATAATTTCATCTTTTCAAGTCTACTCTTCTCTATCCAACTGCATTAGTGTTTATGTTTATTATGGTGACCTTTCTCTTTTAACTTTCATATATATGTAAAATGTTAAATATGATTTTGCAGCATTTGAAATTTTATAAGTATATTAATATATTTCCTGTAATCTGTTTATTTAGTCACTAATTCAAGAAGGTTCTTATAAGTTGATATACATATTTTCTTTTTTATTAATAATTTCTTTTATTTTTTCTTTTTAAAATATATTGTATTGATTATGCTATTACAGTTGTCTTATTTTCCCCCTTCATTCCCCTCTGCCCTGCACACCCTCTCCCACCCATATTCCCCTGCTGTAGTTCATGTCCATGGGTTGTACATATAAGTTCTTTGGCTTCTACATTTCCTGTACTGTTCTTAACCTCTCCCTGTCTATTTTCTACCTACCATCTATGCTACTTATTCTCTGTACCTTTTCCCCCTCTCTACCCCTTCTACTCCCCTGTTGCTAACCCTCCAGGTGATCTCCATTTCTGTGAATCTGTTCCTATTCTAGTTGTTTGCTTTTGTTTTTGTTTTAGGTGTGGTTGTTAATGATTATGAGTTTGCTGTCATTTTACTGTTCATATTTTTTATCTTCTTTTTCTTAGATAAATCCCTTTAACATTTCATATAATAAGGGCTTGGTGATGATGAACTTTTTTAACTTGATCTTATCTGAGAAGCACTTTATCTGCCCTTCCATTCTAAATGAAAGCTTTGCTGGATAGAGCAATATTGGATGGAGGTCCTTGCCTTTCATGACTTGAAATACTTCTTTGCAGCCCCTTCTTGACTGCAAAGTCTCTTTTGAGAAATCAGCTGACAGTATTATGGGAACTCCTTTGTAGGTAACTCTCTCCTTTTCTCTTGCTTCTTCTAGAATTCTCTCTTTAATTTTAATCTTGGGTAATGTAATTTTGATGTACCTTAGTGTGTTCCTCCTTGGGTCCAACCTCTTTGGGACTCTCTGAGCTTCCTGGACTCCCTGGAAGTCTATTTCCTTTGCCAGAATGGGAAAGTTTTCCTTTACTATTCATTCAAATAACTTTTCCACTTATTGCTCTTCCCCTTCTCCTCCTGGTACCCCTATAATTCAGATGTTGGAATGTTTAAAGATGTCCTAGAGGTTCCTAAGCCTCTCCTCATATTTTCGAATTCTTGTTTCTTCATTCTTTTCTGGTTGGATGTTTTTTTTCTTCCTTCTGGTCCACACTCTTGATTTGAGTCCCAGTTTCCTTCCCATCACTATTGGTTGCTTGTACATTTTCCTTTATTTAAGGTAGCATGGTCTTCATTTTTTCATCTAATTTGTGAACAAATTCAACGAATTCTGTGAGCATCCTGATTACCAGTGTTTTGAACTGTGCATCTGATAGGTTGGCTATCTCTTCACTGCTTAGTTGTACTTTTTATGGGGCTTTGATCTGTTCTTGTGTTTGGGCCATCTTTTGTCTTGACGTGTCTGTTGTGTTGTAAGGGGCAGAGTCTTAGGTGTTCACCAGGGTGGGGTAACCCATGTCGCTGGGTTGTGACAATGAATGTGGGACAGGGGTCCGAGAGTGAACAATGGTGCTTACTGTGCTCTCTGCCAGATTTCAGTCACTTCCCTCACTTTCCACAATCAAATTGGGACCTTCTGGTGCTGATTCCCAGGTGGGTGGGATTGCATACGTTCTAGGACCCTGTGGGTCTCTCCAATGAACTCTCCTGTGAGGCTGGGGGTTTCTCCTGGAATCTCAACCCCCACGGGTGTTTTCAATCAGAGGTTTGAGGCTTTATTTCCCCACTTTGAGGCCCTGGGTCATGTGGTCCATCCTGCTTCCCAGTTGTTTCTCCCAATTTATCCACATGTGAATGGGGGACCACCCGTTGTACCAGCTGCTGCCTCGCAGGGTCCACCCACAGCTGCCTTACTGACCAGCTGCAGCCTTGCGTGCCCTGCTCCACTATCCACTGCCTCACTGGGTCTTCCAGCCACCACCTTGCTGTCAGTCCTCTCTGCCCAGCTGCCTGCCGAGCTGCCTCTCCACCCTTCCTACTGGTCTGGATGAGTGTGTCTTCTTTAACTCCTTGGTTGTCAGACTTCCATACAGTTTGATTTTCTGTCAGTTCGGGTTGTATTTTGTCTTTAAATTGTTGTTGTCCTTCTTTTGGTCGTGCGAGGAGGCACAGTGTGTCTACCTACACCTCCAACTTGGCTGGAAGTCTCGATATACATATTTTCAATGTCACTTCTCCCACTTATCAAGTTTCTAATATACTGTTGAGTGAAAAAGGTGATAGGGAATATCTTTGTATTCTTCTGATTTTAAAATAAATTCTTCTAACATTTCACCAATATGTATGACACGTATAGAGTTTTAGTAGATGTTCATTTTTTATTCTCAGTTTTTAGTTTACTGAAAATTAAAAAATATATAAATATTGATTTTAACAATTATTTTTAATATCTTGAGCTAATTATGAGGTTATTCTTCAATAGTCACTTAATATGATCAATTATATTAATTTTATAATGTTAGATATCATTGAAATCCCAAGATAAACACAACTTAGCTGTGTCTATTACTAAATTGAGTTTATTAATATTATATTTAGAATTTTGCATTTATTCTCACAAATGAGATTGACCAATAATTTTCCATTTTCTTAGATATCTTATCAAATTTTGGCATAACATTACTTTAAAATGAATACTTATGTTTTTTTCTATTGCCTAGAAATATTTATTTAAAATTAGATTTAGTTGTTCTTAAAAAATATGCTATAGCAATCGATTTTTTCTATTAAGTTATATCTCACAAATTTTCTATAATTACTTATAAATTACAAATAGTATCGTTGATCCCTGGCTAGTGTTGCTCAGTGGGTTGAACACCAGCCTGCAAATCAAAAGGTTGCTGATCCTGTTCCCAGTTTTTAGGACACATGCCTGGGTTGTAGCAGGTCCCCAGTAGGTGGTGTGCAAGAGGCAACCATGTGCTGATGTTTCTCTTCCTCTCTCCCTCCCTTCCCCTCTCTAAAAATAAAAAAAACAGTATTTTGGGGGTAATTTTTTCAGATATTCTAAATAAATGATTATGTCATCTATGAACAAGTACAGTTTTATTTTTATTCCCAATCTGTATACTTTTTATTTCCTTTTCTTGCCTTATTGTCATAGTTGGGGCTTCCAGAATGATCTTGAAAAGCATTGGTGAGAGGGGATATCTTTGCTTTCTTCCTGGTCATGGTGCAAAAGTTATGAGTTTCTTAGTATTAATTGTCATATTAGCTGTAGGCTTTTTGTAGATTTTCTTTACCAAGTTGAGAAAGTTGCTTTCTATTCCTAGTTTACTGAGAATTTTTTATGTGAATGGGTGGTGAAATTGTTATTTTTCTGTATCAGTTAATATAATTATGTGATTTTTATTCTTTAGCCTGCTGATGTGATGAATTACATAAATTTATTTTTGAATGTCAAATCAGCCTTGCATACCTGTGATAAGTCCCATGTGATCATTGTGGAATTTGATTTGCTAATATTTTGTTGAGGATTTTCACATCTATGTACATGAGAGATATTGGTCTGTAGTAAATGTAAAATTTGTCTGGTACTGGTATTAGGGTAATGTTGGTTTCATACCAACATTACTCATAGAATGAGTAATGTATTCCATCTGCTTCTATCATCTGGAAGAGTTTGTAGAGAATTGATATAATTTGTTCCTTAAATATTTGGTATAATTTACCAGTGAACCCATCTGGATTTGGTGCTTTCTGTTTTGGTAGGTTTGATTATGGATTGAATTTTGTTAGTAAATGCAGAGCTTTTCAGATTATCTATTTGTTCTTATGTGAGTTTTGGCAGATTATGTCTTTCAAGGATTATTCCATTTTGTATAGGCTATCAGATTTATGAGCAAAGAATTGTTTGTAGCATTTCTATATTACTTTATTGATGAACATAGCAGTGATTGTAGTGATTTTTTTGTCTTGTTTTTAATATTAGTAATTGGTGTCTTTTTTTCTTACTTACCCCATCTAGAAATGTATAAATTTTATTTATATTTTCAAAGTACCAGTTTTTAATTTTATTAATTTTTCTCAATTTTTTCCTGTTTTCGATTTCATTGATTGCTGCTTTATTTCTTATTATTGCTTTTCTTCTGCTTACTTTGGATTTAATTTGCTCTATTTTTTTCAGTTTCCTATGGTGAAAGCTAAAATGATTAATCTTAGGTCTCCTTTTCTCACATATGAATTCAATGTTATAAATTTCCTTCTGATCAGTTCTTTCACAGCATCCCACACATTTTTATACATTGTTTTTCATATTTATTTAATTCAAAGTATTCTTAAATTTCTCCTTTCACACATGGGTTATTTAGAAGTGTGTTTCTTAATCTTCAATATTTTGGGATTTTTCATCTCTAATTAAATTTTAAACCATCAGTAAAGCTCTACTTCTTGTAGCTTCCTAAGTTAGCTGTTTTTTCTGTTTTTTCCATTCCTTAAGACCAGTTTCTTCACTTAGGTAAGATGTAATCTTAAATAAAAAAATAGTGTTATGTATTTTTCATGTGCATTACTGCTGATGTCAATTTTACTTTTGAATTTTGAAGGCTCCTGGATATTGGCCTATGACAAATTTGAGTACACAATCAGTAAGCAATCTTTTTAAAAAAAATTATTTTTATTTTAATTGTTGTTCAAGTACAGTTTTCTGTCTTTTACTCCCATCCCAGTCCACCCCCAATGCAATCGTTTTTTTTTCTTAAAACTCTATGACTGTACTTGATTTAAGTGGATTACATACTCAAGATACTTCTTGGCAAATTAAAGGTGGAGAACTAACTTTCTAATTATTGTTATAAATGAAATAACATTAATCATTTTCTCAATTTGTGTTAATGATATCTACCTCTAATAACTCCATTCATATTCTAAATGGTATTTTAGGTCCAATATGTATTTTAAAGTTAAAAAAAGGATGCGTATCATTTTCATTGTTATTCGCAATTTTTTTCTCATAAAAATTGCCAAATTTTATGGCCTCTTAAACTTAAATCTTGAATCCTATATTCTCTCCAGAAATCACTGTTCATTCCTTTTTATACAAATCTTTGTTTCTTCTCAGGCACCTCTAACTGCCAACTATTTTTTCACAGGTAACTAGGTTTTCTTGTCCAGCTGAGAAAAAATTAAGTACATAATTCCATATTGTAGACTCAGCTTATTTGAATAATAACTCCTTTTTAGTTGTCTTAGGTCATTTAGATGAACATTCATTAATTCATATACAAATATTAATTGTGTGCCTACTATGTACCAGCTATTCTATTAGTGGCTAGAAACACCAGGGCAGGCAACATCCCTGTCCCTATGCAACCTGTTTTCTAATGGGAGGGATATTAAGCAAGTACTGTAATTTCAATAATGTGTATTGGTTTTGATGGAATTAATCTGAAATTAATGTGTTCCCCAGACATGTTCCCATGCTATTCATTGTTCTCAACAGAAATGCCCTTTCTTTCCAAATGTTCTTTGTGCCTTTCCAAGTCCTACACAGTGATCAAATCCAAGCTCAAATTAAACTTCTCCATTAGTTTTTCTCTCCAAAGATTATAAATAATCTTTCCCCTGCTTATAAATAACATTATATATTACCACACCAAGTACTGTGTATTTGTATTCATCTGTCTTTCTCACTAGAACTTCCCCCACAGATCATTGGTTTTCAACACTAATTAAACATGTGAACCAGAGATTAGGCTTTAAAAAATACCAATGTCCTCAGTGGTTTCTTGGGATGTGCTTAAAAACTTGTTCCTGGGACAAATACCATATGATCTCACCTTTAACAGGAACCTAGACAACAAAACAAACAAGCAAGCAAAATATAACCAAAGACATTGAAATAGAAAACAGGCTGAGAGTAACCAGAGGGGAGAGGGGAGGGAATTTCAGGGGGAAAGGGGAACGGGAACAGGAACAAATACAAAGGACACATGGACAAAAACTAGGGGGGATGGAAATGAGAGGGAGGTGAGGAGCACTGGGGGAATGGAATGGGATGGGAGTAAAAGACAGAAAACTGTACTTGAACAACAACTGAAAAAAAAAAAAAACTTGTTCCTGGGAAATAGAGGGAGGAAAGGAGTGGGGAGAGAGGCCCTGGATTTGTAGCATTTGTGAATTTATGTGTTATACATGCTTCTATCATGGCCAGTTTCAATCTCCCAGGAGGGTATTACTGATATGGAATAAGGAAGGGATTTGTAGTAGCAAGCCATTACATAGAACTTTATACAGATTCTTAGGCTCATCTCACACCCACTTAGAAGTCCTGGGAGAGAGGCTCAGAAATAAATCTCTGTATTAAAGAGGCTTCGAGGTACTCCTGATACAAACTAAAGCCTGAGAGCCACTAATGCCACGTAACACCTGAAATGTGGTGGAAGCATCATATCTATCCTTTTAATTTTCTCACATCAATGATAACATAATCAGTTTCAGAAACATTATTTCTCTACACTAGCCACCTTATTCTAGCTCAGCAATTTTCAACTGGTGTGGTGCAAGGATTTTTTAAATATGCAATATTTAGTCAGGGGCATTAATCCCTTTTTCCCTTAAATCATCAAATCAAACATGACAACAGCCAACACAACAATAGCTATCTGGTGTGAATGAATCAAAAGTATACTTATTTTTTGTCAGAATGGCAAAAAATATATTTTAGGTATGCTGTGAATTTTAGTAATTAGTTTGTGAATGTCATGAGGTAAACGAGGTTTAGAATTGCTGCTCTATATGATCCTGTGTTTTAGATAATAAAAGAGTAGGCCATTTAAAGAAAAATAAAAAGAGGTAAATTTGTGTGGTTTGGAAAGTGAGATCAGTGTTGTAGTCCAGAGCACAAGTAAAGGAGACGGAAGATTTGCACTGCGTGAGTTTATAGTGTAGCTGTAAAAAATCTGTGTTGTGTGAGGTTAGATATTCTGGCTAAAAGTAAGCTTGCATTGTTAAGTCTCCTCAGCACAAAATTGCATAAAAAATGAGCTAAAAAGCAAAAGATGGAGACACAGGCAGCTGTGACCCTAGGTTTTAAGTAAACTGGGAAAGATTTTATTATCCTAGCCATTTACTCTCTTCTGTGATAATGTACTAGCATGAACATTCACAATCAGGCATTGAGATAAAGACAACCACAACTATAACCATTTCCTTAGTTGTTGAAAAAGTAATGTCATTTATTAATGGTCTTTATAACTCGATTAGTCGGTAAATCATCATTATTGCGAGGAGTACACAGAGCAAAACAGAGGGTAAAAGTGCTACTGTAACTGGAAATCTTTTCATGCTATTTCCTCACATTGGAGCTGTCTAATCTTTTGCTCCACTGGCCTCCTAAGTTTTATATTCAGATTTAGCAAATTTGCCCCTGTATGTACTCTGTAAAACTCACCACCAGAGGTATTTAACCTTACAATTTCTGTTTTCCTCATAGAAATGCATCTGTACTTCTGTTTATCCACTTGGGGGGAACAGGCGTCTAATCTCCCCACAGCCAGTGTAGCCATATGATTCTAAGCTGCCTCTTGCCCAAACGCACCTAGAAACAAACAGGCAACAACTCTGTCACCACCACCACCATCTGCTCTGCTGTGGCCACCAAGCAGCACTAGGATATCCTCCTCTTTCTCCTCAGGTACTTAGAGTCAGGTTTGCTGAGGGTACCCTGTTCTTATCCTGACAACAGAGCTCACTGATTTTCAGCCCTGGCTGTACATCAAAACCACCTTGTGAAACAATTTCAAGACGTAAAACCAATGTCTGAGCCCCACATGGAATGAAATAAATCATTAATACCTGAACATGAGAAAAAGATGTCTGTACTGGTTAAATCACCGCATGTGATGATTCCGTCCAGCCAGACCTGAGAGCTGCTGACTTCACTCAGGTTCTAAGGCGTGACGTACCTGAACAGGGAAGGTGGGCATGGCATACCTGAACAGGAAAGGCATCCCGCTCAGCTGGACAGCCCGACTGGGGCACCAGCATTGTCCTAACAAAAGTAAAATTCGAGCCTCTTGCTTGGGAAATGGCTTTTGAAAATGGAAGGGATTTCTCTAACTTGCAGCATTGTAATGGCAACTAAAATATGAGTTTGTAATACGTAAATCACATAATGAAAACAGTTTACTGCATTAAGCCACTGTACAAACTCACTGAAAAGTAGGCTTAATCTTCTGTGCCTTGCGCTTAGTAGCAGCTTAATAAATGTGTTGAATAAATAAACATCCTTAAATATTTTACAACTCTTTTTTTCAGTGAAATAATCATAACGCTGTTATTTAATTTTGTTTCGGCTCCTTCTTTATACTGTCTCTGAACCAAGAATGTCCAGGAAAGTCCTTTTTTATGGTAGTGGGTTGTCATTTTTTATTATTTTTTATTTTTTATACTATTTCAGAAATCCGTACACAATGCAGTACTATAACTCTCCTAACTGCCTCTTGTAATGCCATCTATAAAAACGCTATTGCAAAGTGCTCTTGTAAGAGTCTGTGTTCCTTGGATGAATGCTTTGTATGAGTATAGATGTGAAAATACGATCTTCTAGGTTCATTGCATTCTGCAAGGCCTTGTCCAAGGAACGGGAAGACCCTACTCTATGGCTGTTACTCTGTTCTAATGCAGAATTTGCTTTCACTTGTCCTTTACATGCCAACTTCCTCCCTAGGAAGCTATTTGCTTCCTTGCTGGGTGATTGTTATTTTATTCTTCTTGTGTGGGTAGCAGTTTGCCAAAAATAAAGGTTTGGACCAAAACAACTTAGTCAGTGATTATATGTAGACAGCCAAGATTTTTTTTCTGACCTGTTGTCTTGTATACATTTAATTATCCCTTATGACTTTTAGCTTATAAGCATTTGAACAAAAACTTAATTTCAAGGCTTGTAGGGAGGCTTTATTTCCGCAGGAACACTTTAATTCTCTTGGCAAACCACAATATCTAGGATAAAAATATAATAAAGTAACTTTATTAAGTTTTCTCAGTGCCAAGTTTTTAGCCACATGCGTATGAGAAACAAAACATTTGCTGAGGGTGATAGTGCTTTGGCAGTCTTTTTAACGTGAATAATATACATAAAAGTGCTATTCAGTTAAATTGTAAAATAGCAGATTAATATTCCCCAAACAGAATTAACCTTACAGATATATGAAGAAGATATTTCTTTTTTTTCCTTTCTTTTTCTTTTTTTTTTGGGGGGGGGACTATTGCAGATGTCTCATTTCCTCCTCCGTTGGACCCCTCTCCATCTAACTCTCATCTGCCCTTTCCCTCTGGCCACCACCACTCTTGTCTGTGTCCATGAGTTACACATACATGTTCTTTGGCTACTCCCTTCCCCTTCTTTCATACAGTCCCCCTTCACCCTCCCCTCTGAGAGCTAGCAGTCTGTTCCATGTATCCATGCCTCTGTTTCTGTTTTGTTCATCAATTCATTTTGTTTATTAGATTCTATATATAAGTGAGATCATATGGTATTTGCCTTTTTCTGATTGGGTTATTTCACTTAATATTCTGCAGGTTCATCCATGCTGTCACAAAAGGTAAATTTCCTTCTTTTTAATTGCTGTGTAATATTCCATTGTATAAATGCACCACTGCTTTTTTTTTTAACCACTCACATACTGATGGACGCTTGGGCTGTTTCCAGATCTTGGCTGTTTTAAGTAATGCTTCTCTAAATATAGAAGTGCATATATTCTTTTGAATTGTTCTTTTAGGATTCTTAGAATACATTCCCTCTTCAACCCCCATCCTCTTACAGTTTAGCAACAGGACTTTACATAGTCCATCAGAATATATTACATATGCAATGTGAGTTCTAAAAGATGTATGGTTTTTTCAAATCCAAAATGTTCCAAAGTAAAATATCTTCAATATTGAATATATTGAATCTATTTCATTCATCACGGGGTTTCATTATTCTATACATGGATTCCTTCAGCATGAATAGTATCTGCCAAAAGTTCTCCCTCCTAGAAGAATGCTCCTAACATCTCCAGGGATTTTTTCTAAGTAAGCACTATTTTAGCATATATTTCTAGGAAAAAAAAGTTACACAATCTGCTCTGTAAAATTTACAAACATTTAAAGGGGAAGTAGAACAAGTTGAAAGTTTCCCTCTATTTTTTGGGAAATTAAGGCATATAAAGAATTAGTGAACCTCTGGAATAACTTACTGTTTTATTTTTTAGTTATCTGTAAAAGGAGTAAATTTCATGAGTCTCCTGCCTTGTACTCTTACTACTATCTTTGTAATCAGTGGAGTGCCATTGCATTTCGATAAGAAATTTGGTTTCTAAGGAAAGTAGGGATTAGACCACACCAGATGAAGGTAAAATCTACAATTGAAAAACTTGTTTCTTGAAAATTTTCTTACTGTATCCATGTGTATTAAATGATATATGAAATAATTACCACTAGAAGACTGCAAGTGATGTAATCTAGGTTCTAAATTAATTTTAAGCTACTTGTATCATTGAGTCTAACCAGAAGTGGGATGAACATATTTCCTGTGGGGGGGAGGAGGGAGAGAACGTCCGAACCTCAGCCTACCTTCACCCCTCTGACCCTGCTTATGCATAGATGATAGGAAAATTGATGATATAACTGATCAGAGGAAATAGTCCAAACTGGGTCATAATTAATGACTTACTTTTTAATTGTAGTGACATTTTCCCTTTGAAAATGCAATTTTGCATCTAAGCAAGGTCCTAGAATTGTTTTTTATTTATTTTTGTTGTTGAGGGGGAGATTGGCATTGACACAGTTTCAATCACATTTTTTTTTTTTTTTGCCTGCTTAGTGCATTTGTTAGAAGAAAGGAGGATCTTTAGGGTCTGTATTTGAGGAAGGAAATTGAATATGTTGGTTTTTAGGTAAAAACGCATGTATCAATGCAACTTGAGCAAAAATTTTTATGGGCAATCAGTGAAAGGACCTTGTTTGTCTGTTGTACATTGTGTGTGTTGTGTGTGGATTCCCAAAGCACGGTTCATGTTATCGGTGGGCTTTCCTAAAAAGTGTTCCATCTTAATATTATAAGAAACGTTGTTTCTACCTATACCCTCTGTGTACTCTGATGGTCTTAAGAAGAGAAACGACTCAGACAATCTGTTCAGGGAGTGTCCTCAAAGAGTTTAAAACACTTCTCATTTCCCTACCTCCTTCCTTTCTCCCTCTCTCACTACCTCCCTTCCCCCCTTCCTCCCTCCCTCCCTCCTTCCCTCTCATCCTTCCTTCCTTTTCTTTCCTTCTTGTTTCTGTTTCTTTATTCTTCTCTAATTTTTGATGATGAGGAGGAGAAATCATGATGAAAGCTATCGAAAACATACCTGCGTCAGAATGAGGTATGTAATAGAGGAGAATTACACAAAATTTGCTGTGACTTCTTATATTAAGAAGAGATTTGTTCCCAGATTTTGTCATGAACAGGGTACAAGAAATTATGCCATGAAAGATAAAGTGTTTTTTCCTAAGCTGGATGGTCTGGATGGCAGGGTGCTATGCTACAGTGAAACAATGAGATGAGCAAAATCATGGTAATAAGAAAAAGAAGAGGTTCACCCTGGCTTGTGGGGCTCAGTTGGTTGGAGTGTCATCCCATACACCAAAAGGGTGGGGTTTGATTCCAGGTCAGCACACATACCTAGGTTGTAGGTTTGATCACCAGTCAGGATGTGTATGGGAGGCAACCAATAGATCTCTCCCTCTCTGTCTCTCTCTCCCCCACGTTCTCTTTCTCTAAAATAAATAAACATATTTAATTAAAAGAAAAAGAAGAGATTCAGTTTATCTGGTGGAAGTCCTTCATGCATTGACAAACCAAGTCATCAGAGCAGATGACAGTTTAAGGGTCACATTTTTCCCACAGAGAAGGGGCATCTGGGAAACAGACAAGAAATCAGATAGATCAGATAGGAGCACATTCTAGGTGTTATTTTAAATACTGACTTTGGAATTTGGAACTGAGCAGGTTCAGAGAATTGAAGGTTTCTGGGCAAGAGCCTGATCTTTGGAAAATAAATTTTTCTGGCATAAATTTGTAGGATGGATTTAGAGAAAAGATGCTTGAGGCAAAGAGATATTTTTTCTTGGCAAATACCATATTACTCTGTTGAGTACCAAGCATCTTAAACATCCCCCACCTTTTTTCAGACACTCCAGCAGCACTGCTGTGTAGACAGCTGCTGGTGGGACTTGTCCCCCAGCCCCAGATGAACAGACACTTAACCCAGGTTGAGTCAAGTCAGGATCTTTTCTGCTGCTCCCAAGAATTCAGATTTGAGTTTCATTTTTTAGGGTCCAGTTTGTTGCTTGAACTTGGGCTGGGAAACTGTATGTCCCAACACTGTATACATACAGTGGGACAATGTATTTATATGGGGACAGAGAAATATAACCAATAAATATAAAATATAATTAAGCCATACCCAGAAAGTTACAGAGATGAGTGACTTTATGGAACCAAGGAAAAAGGATATGGATATGCACATATAAGCAAATTCTCTATGATGAATACATTTTAAGATAGAAAAAAATATTGGCTATGGGTAAAATGCCATTTATATCATTAGATGGTAAAAATGATTATTGATCAATTATAGCAGATACTTCTGAGATAATACACTGTCTCATATTGATTGTGCCTTCTGAAACCTGCCACCAATAAACCAGGGTGGGGCCTCAGGAACTACATTCTCACTATGTGACGCTGACAGACTCAAGGTTAAACATTTTACTCAACATGGGTAAATCCCATTTGCCTTGGAAGAAATTTGAAACTATGTGAACAGTGAACCACAGGAGATGTGTGACTGTGCTCACATTCCATTACTCCCTAGTGGCAATAAATATGTCAGGGTCTCTGGTGGGTGGCATGGATCCTGCTCATTCTGATACTTGTGGATAGGATTTGGGCGCCATAATTTAATTAAATGCTTTCCATGCTTATTTAAATGAGTCCTTTTTGTTACAGGCAACTAAAACAAGCTTAACTAGTTCCATATATGACAGTAGCAGAAAGAAAGTTATGATGCAGCCAGGCATTGGCCAATGGACAGCTGTTATCCAGGCACTCACCAATCATAGACTGTACATAAGCTGGAATAGGGAGTATAACAAAGTAATACAGCACCAGATTCAGCATATACAGCACTTAATTTTTGAGGTCTTTTCCTCAACATGAACTTTTTTGTCTACATTAACTACTTAAGGTATTCTTGTTTTTACTTAGACTTCACCAGCCACAGCTGTGAGGATGAGAGATATTACATGACTTTCCCAGGATCATGTGACTAGTGAGCGGCAGTGGGCTTGGTCCCTAGGGTTTCTGATTTCAAATCTCAATTACTTTTCTCACTATATTATATAACTTTAGTTATTTATTCAAAGAGTTAGGAAACACTACTTAGATTTTGATACTTGAATTTAAAATTAAATACATAAAAATAAAGTTGTATAAGTTTATCCTAATGAGCCTTTAATAAAGTAATAATAATGTTAAATCTATGAAGCTTTAATATTTTGTGTTAGAAATTTGTTTCTTGTTCTCACACCCCTTTCTGAAAAGCCCTGCCCTTTCCGTAACCATGGAATTGGGATTTAAATCATAGATGCTAAGTGTCAAGATCTGGGTGCAGGCCCTATGAGGTCAAGTGGACACAAGAGCTGAGATGACATTTTGGGGGATGGACATCAGGACAATGCATGGTGGCTGAATCAGCAGAAAACACTGAGTTGTCAAAGTAAAACAAGTGAGTGGAGAAAAGCAGAAATGATAGAAATATCAGCAATATTTCTCTTTATAAACCTCTGAGCAAAAAAGGGGGACATTAAGCAAAAGTATATGCTGTGGTTACTGTTTGTCTATTTCCTAGGTCTCTTTCCATGGAAGGCTTGGTTTTACTTGTTATTCCCAGGTTCCATACAAAACCCCTATATCCTTCCTTCATATCCTTCAGTTGATTTGGTTTCTCTAATAACACATTACCTGTTTAAAAAAAACACTTAAGTATTTCAAGTAAATTTCAATATAATATAAATTCACCTAGCAATAATATATGAAATACAAGTTTATATCTCTACAGATTTTATTCTAAATAACACTTCAATCTAATATACATAAATAATAGTGATTTAATTTTAATCAATATTTATACAATAATTTGTGAAATGATTTCTTATTATTGAGGAATTACCAAGCAAATGAAGCATGCACAGCTTTGTCAAACCATAAATATTGATTGTATGTGATAGCAGGTTGGCAGTTCTCCAAACAAAGCAATCATGATAGTCATCATTAATTTTCTAGGGCTGTCAAAAAAATAGGCAAATTGGAAGACTCAAAACAATAATGAATTTATTCTCTCACAGTTATTGAGGCTAGAAGTCCACAGTGTTTCTGAAGGCAGTAGAGGAGAAACTGTCCTATGCCTTTCTCTTACTTTCTGGTGTTGCTGGCTAGCCCTGGTGTCCCTCCTCTAGTGTATGTACATCGCTTCAGTCTTTGTCATAACACACAGTTTTGTCTGTCTCGGTCTCTGACTCTTCTCATAAGGCCATCAGTCATCCTGAACTACGGTGGGCCCATTGTAATTTATTTTTTTTTTCAAAATTGGGATTTCTGTCACTATTAAAAGTCTAAATTTTAAACAGATTCTTGGACTAGGGGCTCACATCAGTCAGTTCATTAAATTTTAATGCCTAGTAGCTTTTACAGAACTGCTACTTGCACCATGAAGCTCCATGAGTTTTTCCCAGTTCAAATTTGAGCACTCTGACTTTTCTAACAAAGGCATCATGTAGCAGATGAAAAGATTGGCAAGCTTTTTCTATGTCTTTTCCAATGCTACCTAGAATCAATTTATTGACTACTTCTTTCAAGTTATGTGTCCATGCATCGCAGGTCATGGTTTCTTTTCTTTTTGTATTTTATTTAATCTATTTTATGTTGTTGTATTTTTCCATTACCCATTAGTTCCCTTATATTCCCCTCCCCCCATCAATCATCACACTGTTGTCCATGTTCATGAGTAATTTGTCCTTTTTGCTCAATCCCTCCACTCCCACCCTCCCCCCACTAGCTGTCATCTTGCTCTCCATCTATGAGTCTGTCACCATTTTCCTTCTTACTTCAGTTTGTTCATTAGATTCCATATATGAGTGAAATCGTATGGTATTTGTCTTTCTCAGACTGGCCTATTTAACTTAGTATAATGCTGTCTAGGTCCATCCACACTGTTACAAAGTATAACACACCACTCACAAGAATAAATGCAAAATGGTTCAAAGACTCAAATATTAGACCCAAAAGCATAAAAATCCTAGAAGAAAACATAGGCAGTAAAATCTTGGACATTACTTGTAGCAATTTTTTATGGAATATATCTCCCCTGGCAGGGGAAACAACAACAACAACAACAAAACAAATGGGAATATATCAAACTCAAAAGGTTTTGCACAGTAAAGCAAACCATCAACAATATGAAAAGATAACCCACTGAATGGGAAAGCATATTTCCCAATGATACTCTGATAAAAGATTAATACCCAAAATTTATAAAGAATTTATAAAACAACATTAAAACAAACAAACAATCAAATTGAAAAATAGTCAAAAGACCTGAATAGGCACTTCTCCAAGGAGGACATACATATGGCCAATAGACAAATGAAAAGATGCTCAATGTCACTAATCATCAGAAAAATGGAAACTAAAACCACAATGAGATACCATATAACACCTATCAGAATGGCTGTCATCAATAAATCAACAAGCAACTAGTGCTAGTGAGGATATAGAGAAAAGGGAACCCTCATGCACTGTTGGTGGGAATGCAGATTGGTGAAGTCACTGTGGAAAGCAGTATGGAGATAGCTCAAGAAATTAAAAATAGATCTGCCTTTTGACCCAGCTATCCCACTTCTGGGAATATATCCAAAGGAATCTGAAACACTAATTTGAAAGAACATAAACATCCCCGTGTTCATTGCACTACTATTTACAATTGCCAAAGCGTGGAAGCAACCCAAATGTCCATCAATAGATGAGTAGATAAAACAACTATGGGACATTTACACAGCGGAATACTCTTCAGCCTTAAACAAAGAAGAAAGGTCATGTTTTCCATCATCTTCTGGATTTGGCAGACCCACTGATGCTGAGCTTCAGAGGCATTCCAAATGGGATCTCATTGTTGTGTTTCAATCATGGTCTGTTATTTTTTTTGTCCATGGAGTGCATTTTTTTCATAGGTAAGATCCATGGCATGGAAATGAGGTACTTTTTCCACTAATCATCCTCAGTAATCATCTTAAATTTTCTAAGTACACCTCTATCCATTCTGCAGGTCAGACATCATTTCTGGTGACAAGGACTAAAAGAAAAGGTAATAAGGCCCAGCCAGAGATAAAAAGTTATCTGTGGTAAGTTGGAATAAATGAAAAAAACAGTAACAAACTCATGTTAGAATTTGAATAAATAAAAATGACTACCTTTATAGTCATTTTTAGGGGCATATAATATAGACATGAGAAAATGAAGCAAAATGAAGTGAGGGAAATGATAGATATGGAAGAAAAAGGAGGTCTGAGTAGATATAACTGAAAGTAAATTGGAAAGCATATTGAAGGCTATAGAAAAAAGCTTTCCTCATATTAAGTCTTATAAAAAGTTGATCCAGGTGTGTTCAACATTGACTCATACCTGATTGATCTTGCTGGACTTCAAAGATTTCTGTGGGGGCATCTGGGCCCCAAAATCACATCAGGAAGGAAAATCTCCACAGCAACATTCAATGTCAGAAGGCAATGGCACAAATTCTACAAAAGTTTTTGGCAATAGACATATTTTGCAATATGTACACATACATGGAATATAGTACCCATGAACTCCTCTGTAAAACATAGAAAACTATAGGCCATGTAAATGTATTCCAACCGGTAAGGGATGAATAGGGAAACTACGTAAGCAGACTTTACCACAGTGCTCTCCAGGGGGTCACTTCACTAAGATCATATTCAAATCATTGAATCTCACTATTATCACTAACCATGTGGCAAGCTGGTACAATTTACTCCAAATGCCCTGAGACTCATGGTTGCCAAGCAACACTATTAAGCCATATGTTTTATGCCCTGACCAGGGGTGAATGTCATGCAAGAATTTTATTAAAACACGAGACTTTGTTCTGCTGGATGGTCTGCTGGAATAAATTCTCACAGGAGAGTTCCTACCCCAAGCCTAGTCAGAATTTTTGGTTATATGCCCACAATGCTTACTTCTAAGCCTTTAGATGCACATATACTAAATTTCAGTACTGTCTTCCCCATGCCTTGCTAAAGGGATGTAACAATTTGTACCCCCAATTACCACCCAGGAATTCTTGACCATCCATACTGTTGCCAACACAGGGTGAAATTACTTTTCTACTTTATGGATATAAAGTACTTTTTTTCTACTTAAAACTTACAAATTGTTTCTTTTGGAATTTTTCCTTTAATAGTTTCAGACTATAGTTGACCACAGACAACTGAGACCTCAGAAAATGAAACCACAAATAAGGGGTGGGGGAGCTACTATATTATGATTATAGTTTCTTGTACAGTTTTAATTTTCTTTTCTTCTTTTAGGTTAAAAAATGTTTTATTAATTTATTTTTAGAGAGAAGGGGAGGGAGAAAGAAAGGGAGAGAAACATCTGTGTGTGAGAAAAACATCGATTGGCTGCCTCTTGCACACTGCCAACCAGGGGCTTGGTCTATAACCCAGGCATGTGCTCTGACCAGGAATAGAACTGCCAGCCTCTCACTTTGTGGAATGATGCCCAACCCACTGAGCCACACTGGCCAGGGTCAACTTTGAATTTTCTTGGGAGTTAACAACTGCCCCTTTCTTTTCTTTGTTTTTTTTATATGTACCAAATACAAATTATTTCCCCAAATCCTTGACAGAAATGAATATTGGTGGTTAGGCTACTGTGCTGTGCACATTTGCATTAACCTAGGTGGTATAGCCTACTACTGTAATTGCACGTGTTATACTTTTATAGGACAGGCTGCATGGTAGGTTTTTTTACACCAGCATCACCTCAAACACATGAGCAAAGAACATCACAGTGGACAGAAACTGGCAGCTCCACTAGAATCTTATGTGATCACTGTTCCCGGGGTATCCAACCTGCTGCCCCCGGGCTGCACATGCCCCAGGATGGCCCCAGGATGGCTAAGAATGTGGCCCAACACAAAATCATATGTTTACTTAAAACATTATGAGATTTTCTGTGATTATGAGTGGCAATGTATGTGTGGCCCAAGACAACTCTTCTCTCGTTGTGTCCCAGAGATGCCAAAATGTTGGGCACCCCTGGTAGGCAGTCCCAAAACATCTTTATGCAGTGTAGAAAAGTATTTCAGTGTCATCCAGCAACTGACCTGTTTTATTTGTTTGTTTATTTTACAGACAGCCCTTTCAAGCCTCCAGCTTGCAGCTCCTGACTAGACTGTTGTTCTCTGTAAGCAACAGCAATACTATTACTTGTGAGCTGCAAGCTGCTCACATGGAAGGGGGTACCTTCCATGGCACCCCCTGCACCCTGCATCCCACTTTACCCTCTTAGTTGGCTTCTGTTCTTTGGGTGGATAATTTCCTGAGAAAAGGTGACTGGGAGGTAAGTTATTTGACACCTTGTTTACTTGAAAATGTCTTTACTCTAGCCTCTCATTTGATTGATAGCATGACTGACTCTAGATTGGAAATCATTTACCCTCAGAGTTTTGAAAGCATTGTTCTATTGTCTTCCAGCTTCCATTGTTGAGACAGCACACACCTTTCAGGTTCTGAGGGTTGTACATGACCCGCATTTACTTTAGAAGTTTTTAGGATTTCTCTCCATTTCGTTGTTTTACATCTCATGATGCTATTCCTTGGAGTGGTTTAAAAATTAAAATATATTTTTAGTATCTTTTAAAGTTGAAATTACTGAACATACACTTGGAGGATCTGATAAAATACTTTTTCACTGTTAATTTTTACTATGCTGATGACATATGAGGTTGTGCATCCCTTCATTTACTTTATTCCCTGTTTAGTTCTTCTGTGAAATTCCTGTTTGTCTATTTTACTCCTATTTTCAATGGAACTCCCAATAATTCCCTTAGTTATGGGGTGGGGAGCTGTTTGTATATTTTATATATTAATTTCATCAGTTTTATATGTAAATACTATCTTATTTTTAATCTATTTTTGAACTCGTGATTGAACAAAATCCTTAATTTTGATTCAAATCCTTCTTTTTGCCAAAGATTTTATGCTTTGGGGTCTTTGAAAATAAATCTATCCTTCCTCTAGAGGAGTTTCTTCTACTATTTTTCCTTATTTTTCTACAAAAGCTTTACGTGCTTTATTCCATGTGCAGTGTTCCTTTGCATACTATTCACATTAAAGAATATTTTCTACAGAGAACAAGTTAGGCCTCCCAATGTCAGTCTATAAGCAATTATAATTTCCCATTGCTCTGTTATCATAATTACTGTACCATCATTTCAAATATAACAACTACATATCAGTAAGAATTCAATATCCTGTTCCATTCATTTCTTCACATGATATTTCTCCTGTCTCTGATGATTGGTCTGGCCTTTGAATTATGGCTTGGTATCTGGTATAAACAATTTGTCTCTGTTAGACTCTGTTATTCTTTTCTTTTTTTAAAGTTGAGTTAGCTCTTCATAGACTTTCAAGGAACAATATGTGTTCCAGCTGCAATTTTGATTGAGACAACATTGGATTTGTAGATAAAATCGAGGAAATTACTATTTTTTCCATGTTAAATTATATATTTATTAAATGTTATATCTCTCCATTGCTAAAGTATTTTTCTATGCTTCTTATTAGAGTTTTAACATTTTTTTACAACATCTTTCATTCTGAAAATTAAATTTAAAGAGCATGTCGTCTATATTTTTCTGTCACGTCATAAGATTGACAGAGTTAAGTTGACCCTTGAACAATATAGGTTTGAAATGCTTACTAATCATGCATTATTTCCAATTAATATACAGTTTGCCCTCCGTATCCCCTAGTTTTGAGTTCATGGATTCAACCAGTTGCAGATGTGGAGGGACAAGTATGTGCATTGTACTACACCATTTTATACCAAGGACTTGAGCATCTGTGTATTTTTGGTATCCAAAGGGGTCCTAGAACCAGTCTCCACTATACGAAATAAGGGGGTGTGTGGTCAGGCTTCAGGAAAGTCAGTAGTTACATGCAAATTTTTGACTACACAGGGCAGAGTGTTCCTAACTCCCTTATTATTTAAGGTTCAACTCTATATTGCTATCTGGCATACATAATGAATAAATTAATCAACATTTATATTTCCAACCAAATATATTTTTCCACTAATACTACCAGACTTATTGAAATAATATTAACAACTGTAAAAATCTAAAAAGGCTAAAAAACATGAAAATAAAACAAAAATAATTTATAATCCCTACAGCCACACATAAATTATCTATTTTTACAGACTCAAAATAATGGCATTTTAGATTCTTAATCTATTTTTAAATTTGAAAAGACAAAGCACCTCAAACATAATGATTCTAATTCCAGGTTATTATTACAAGATGGTTGCCACTTTTCTTTCCTTCTAAAGAACGAAAACTTGCCCTGGTCTACGTTGCTTAGTTTGTTGGGCGTTGTTCCTGAAAGCACAGGGTCACCAGTTTGATTCCCAGTCTGGGCACATTCCTGGCTTGCAGGTTCAACTCTGGCTCAGGAGCTTACAAGAGGCAAGGTAGTAGTGTTTCTCTCTCACACTGATGTTCCTCTTCCACTCTTTTTCCAACTCTTCCCTTCCCTCTAAAAATAAATAAATGAAACCTTAAAAAAAGTAAAGGCTAAAGTTAGTGTGACATTCCAAGAAAGAAATAGCATAGGAATGATATTGTCACATGTGGCCAAATTGAGGCATAATTAGCTGGTGTCTGCTGCTTTATAAGCAGTCATAGTCAATGCAGACGATTCACTTAAAAGAAGGAAAAGAATGGCATGGATTCCTGAAATGTAAGAGTTGAGTCAAAACAAATCAAAATGAAAAGGTCAGCATGTACATGTCGTCTTTGCTAGCTTATAAGTTTGTAAGAAAAGAAACAACTAAAAGATCTAATCATAGATAAATTTTTAATTTTTAGACTTGTTGCTATTAATTATGAATTTCTTTTGATAAAAAGATCAAACAGCATGGGCATAGAAAAATATGATATTTATACTCTGTATTACACAAAAACTCTTGCACTTAATTTAACATTTGAATGGAGTTTCTAGTGGCTTACCTTTTTTGTTCGTTTTGAAAGATCTCCACATGTGTAACATAAATCATAAAACTTTACATTGTAACAATTTATTTTATCTAATTTTTAGTTACTTTTCTTACTGTATAATCACTTTTTATTCCCTTGGTATATGTCTTTTAATAGCTGACAAATGGAAGTGTGTTTAGAAACTCTGTTTAAGGCTTAAAATTTATCCTAAAGGCTTTCCTTCTTTTTCATCTTTTCTATTTTTGAATCAGGACTGACAGCTACCATCAAAGATAAGTTGTCATTCATGGTGTATTAAGTTTAGAATAATTTAAAGTAAATATTTAGGCATTTTTTGATGTACAAGAACAAAATAGTCATCCACAACCAAAATCAGTGAAGACTGGAGGACTACATTTGAAAAGCGAAAAAATTTAAGTATTTAGAAGAAACAGCTAAAATATAAGTTTATAGGCTTGAAAAAAGAAATTATGTTTTAAAAATAAATTGTATGGAGAGAGAAAGCACAAGTCATAAAAGGAAACTTTAACTTGCTTACTATTAATAAAATAGTTTTACATTTATTTCTATTTATGAAACACAAGATCCTATAAACAAAAGGATAAGCTATACACAGGAAAAGCTTTTTCCAAAGAACACAAACAATGTGATTTCATTGTCTAGAATTTATAAAAATTTCTATAAATCAATTAAGGACCAAGAAAATAACTAAAGAGCAATACATCGCAAATCATGGAATCAGACAGTGTAGAGTAAAGGAAAACTAATTGGTCAATAGACATATTTTGCTCAAACTCATCACAAACCTCACTAATCAGGTTATCACTTCACGCATATCTGGTTAAAAGGAAAGGAGACATTTTAATATTGGACAGTATTTTGTAAAACAGGAATTTTTATTTACCGATGAAGAGGTTGGATAACAAAGTAGTCAAGAGCATGGGTCACTGCCTCATTCTCTTGTGTTTGAAACCTGTTACAACCTTACAATTCTGTGCCTGGAGCAAGCTACTTTATCTAGCTGGGAGACAGCTCTCCTCGGGTCTCTTGCATTTCTGCAGATCTTGTGAGGGAGGCACTTTGCTTAGTATTACTTATTTTTTCAAGGGTATTTGTAGAGTAAACAGCCTTTGGGGATGGAGATAGTGTCCTCCTGTGGAGCAAGAGGCAGGCATGCTTACAACACATTAGTAAAAGACCCCTAAGCTCCCTGCTCTTCTTGTACAATGCAATCCACTGCTTATGCAGGTATCATCTGACCCTCTTTGTGAAGACCTGGGGGAACTGGGTTTAGGGAACCAGTGCAATAAATGCTAATATGCTGGACACTGCTATTGCTATGGGCAGTAAATTGTCTTTGGTCTAACCCAGGAGACTGCTGTCTCCTACAATTATCTGTGAATCTTTGGCAGTTAACTTGTTAGCTTGTAAGAAAGGTGAAATCTCAGACCTTCACAGTTCTTTCCAAAAGTCTCTAATTTATTTTTTTCATGTATAACAGAGAGGGGTATGTGTGATATTTTTCTAGTCATAGGAATATTATTATTTTACCTAAATTGAAAATGCGAAATGTTTAGAACAGTATCTGGTACAGAGAATGTGCACAATTTGTTTTTGTGTATTTAAAGTTCAAAACACTACAAAACATGACTTTTATGGTTGTATACATATGTAATAACAGGTCTTAAAACTATGTAATAATAGACTCCAAATCATTGTACTTGTTAATTCTGGGAAGGTAAGAAGAGAGTTAAAATTTACATAAGGTGCAATTCTATCTATTCTTTTTAGGGTTTTAAAAAGTATGTCTAAAGCAAATATAAAACTATGTTAAAATTTTAAAGGGCCAGATGTTGTATATATGGTTTTTCATTATGTTATTGTGTATTTATGCATATTTGCCTGAGTTTTAAGAATATTTTGTGATACTACACTCAAAAACACATGCAGGACATGATTATTTTGAATGATAATTTGAAATATAACTTCAACAATTATGACTATTATGTCTAATTTTCCACCTCCTCATTTTCCGTGATGATTATTTTTCTGGCACTGAATCAGCTCATACACTCTGCTGTGCTTTTAAAGATGTGATGCTGTGTGAAGTCCCCAGGTCAGGTCACAGGGACCATGCCACTTCCACCCCAGTTGCTGGAATACTTGCTCTTGGAATCCCGAACCACCGTGGAAAAATTCAATCCACTCTGAACCTTTCTACAATTAAGCCAAATGTTGACCCTTTGGGTCACCGCAGCCAGACAGGTGAGGGAAGAAGCACCTGTCTGATTCCTGCCCTCTGCCAGTTAATCCTTCCCCTCTCCCACTCCAGTCCCACCTGAGGCCCCTGACAGGGTGTGGCAGTGACTAGCCATCCCCTCTGAATTCTTCTTTGAATTCCTGTGAGCATAATATAATGGTTTTGGTTGCTCACTAAGTTTGAGGATATATGTGTGTGCCAATAGGTAACAGAAGCGAGCTCCTCTTGAAAATACCTGATTTCATGGTTACAGTGTTGACAAAGCTAAGGTGAGTGTACATGTGATTTAAACATCTTTAGCAATTGTTCGGAGTAAAAGGGGTATCCTGCATGCCATAAGCAGCACGAGGATGGATTAGAAAGAAAAGAAAATGGTGGAGTTACCTCAAAAAATTAAAAATGGAACAGCTTTAAGAACCAGCCATCCCACTTTGGGGAATTTATCCGAAGAAACTGGAAACACTCATTCTAAAGAATATGTGCACCCCTATGTTCACTGCAGCGTTATGTACAATATCCAAGCTGTGGAAGCAACCCAGTGCCCATCAGTAGATGAGTGGATAAAAAAGCTGTGGTACATTTAAACAACAGAACACTGCTTGGCGGTAAAAAGAAGGAGATCTTACCATTTGTGACAGCATGGACGGACCTGGAAGGCATTATGCTAAGTTAAATAAGGCAGTCAGAGAAAGACAAATTCTGCATGATTTCACTTATATGTGGAGTCTAATGAACAAACCGAACTAACAAGCAAAATAGAGACAGGCACCTAGGTAGAGCAGGATAACAACTTTCTGGGGGGAGTGTTAAGGGGCTGGATGGAGGGGAATAGTTGGATGAAGGAGGAAAAGGAGAAAACACTCACGGACACAGACAACAGTGTGGCGACAGAGGGTGTCGGGAGTAGGGGAGGTGGAGGAGAGTATGTAGGGAGGATAAACGGCGATGCGCGGAGACTTGACTTGGGGTAGTGACCCACAATGTAGTGTACAGGTGATGTGTTGTAGAATTATGCACCTGCAACCTGTGTAATTTTGTTAACCAGTATCACCCCGATACATTCAATACAAGAGAAAAGAAAGAACAAAAAAAGAAAGCAAATTCACAGGAGTGTTGAATATATTAATATAGTTTGTTACATAATAACTGTTAGAAACAAATGACAATGTTTTGAGATCAACATCTTTAAAACCAAGATGATCATAACTGAAATACATCAGCACTTAATTGTCACGGGCAGAAACACAAGGAGGCCAATTTAATTCATAGACAAGGGATGAATCAGGTTTTATATCCCATTTTTTGAGAATTCTACAGTGCTTAAAATTATATATGTGTATATGTATAGAAATGTATGCATTTGTTATTGTTTGTTTTGCTTTTGATAGGTGGCACTGTGTGTTCTATGAGCTTTGCAGGCTAAAAACCTTTACAAAAGAGCTGCCAGAATCTGTGGGCTTTAATCATATATCACACATTTATTTTTTTTTTATCAAAAAACTTTCACAGTCATCCACCTGTTTTTGGTTAGGGTTAGATCCAGATTATTTTCTGAGGAAAAATTTTGCCCTGCCCACAGAACCTCCTTCTTCTCAGGTACTTACTTGATTAGGTGGTTCATCTTAAAAAAACAAAAAAAAAAGAAAGATAAATTGTTAAAATAGGACTGCTTCATTCTTTTTCTTTTATTAATTAGTAACTCAAAATGTTGGCTCTCTGGATTCTTACTAGAGATTACAATTTTTCACTCTCTGCAACCCACTTTTATCCAGATACACTTGAGAAATAGCTTCGTGGAAATTTTCCTGGAGAATAAGAAGCATATTTATTACTCTGGATAAGTTATTCAATTTGGGGTTCAAGGAATAATTGCTAATAACTACTCTGGGTGCTGCTGGAAGACAAAAGAAAACTGCAGATTCGAGTTCCACTGAAGGCTCCTGAGTCCATCTCTCCAAGGACCCTCCATTTTTCAGGATCTACCAGGATAATTATGTGTACACACATGCATGGTCTAATCAGTTAGAAATTTATCCTGAATCAAACTTGATCAAATTATCATTTTATTTCGAATGTGTTCTGAATTGCTTTTACTGTAGCTCTATTTTCTTATCTTTCAGCCAGAAAAAGTTTAAGATAGAGCTGTATTAAATTTTATAACATAGTTGTGTTTCAGGTGTTGTTGAGGACATTGGATAATATGTCATGAAGACCCACAAGGGAAATGTTGCAATACTTTATTAACAGCAAAAGATGCATTTCTTATGAGTAGATTAGCCCATGGCATCATTGAAGTTATTATTCACCATTCACTTTCACCACTGAGAGTTCAGAGCCAAATTTTGACCCCAGATAAAATGTGTACAGGAGCTGTTGTTCTATCATGATTTCTGTTTCTTATTCTATTTCTATTTTCCCTTTGCTCTAAATGCTTTACTTCTTTTTTCCTATGTTACTAAACGTAATATTATCAGTTGCCTCAAATTCTCTTTTGCAGAGAAGTTTAGGGAAGGAAGGAAAAAGAAGCAAGGAAAGAAAGAAAAGAAATAGAGAACATTAAGCCCAGTTTTGCTTCATACTCCTTATAAAATATGGACAAAATACACAATCTTAAAAGTCACATAACTAACTTAGAGAATTAAATAAAATAATTACACAAAGACAAGAGAAATCAGGACACTGTAAGAGATAAGTAGCGGACAAGTTAGTTTCTGCATTTAAACACACAGAAGTTTTTGTGAAGTCTTCTAATCCTTGATATGCTATATCTATGACCTTAGGAGCTTGAATAAGCAGAAATCATGAACAATGGGTCATTGATGGCCATGAACAGAATTAAAATGTAGGTGAAGGTTTTGAGGCAAGAGCAAAAGGTCTCAAGAAATGTAAAATTTTTGACCTGGCTGCTAACACTAGGTGGAAGTAAATAATTCTGGCTAGTATGAATAAAATGTGAGGGATATTTTTTCATGAGATTGAAAAGGAAGAATGCCATTGTGAGAAGAATTCTGATTTGTCCACTCCTGTTTCCTGACCACTTCATGTGCTGAGGCACTGCGAACTTGAGGTTGGAGCAGTGAGCGTTAGAAAACGTGGTAATGAATGCTGGGTCTTCGGGGAGAACCCAGGTTCCTAGCACGGAGAAGGGAGTGAGAATCTTCTCTGAAGAAAAAAGAATGGAGGATGTAGGGAAATTTGGTGACTTTATAAAGCTAAATAGAAACATTCTGAAGCAACATTGGTGGTAGGGTGGGGATCGAAACTATCACAAGAGAAAGGAAAATGTATGTGGTATAAGAGCAGGGGCAGGTTAAGACACAGAAATGGCTAAGCTTTTGACAAATGAGCAAAGAGTTGAGGAGGTGTCCTAGGTATGAATAAAATTAGGTGGCTTATGATTTGGAATTAAACTTTACTAAACATATTTTTGGTGCTAGGACTGTTGTTTACAAATGTCAGGGAGGAGCTGATTGGCATCTGTAGCTAATCTGTGTCTGACTCTTTCCTGATGGCTTGTGTTGGAAGACCACCAGCCCATGGAACACTGCCTTCATCACCCTCCCTCTAGCACCTTGAGTAGGTCTTATTGCTGGAGGAAGGTTAATAACTTGGTTAAGAAATATATACCCTTTGTTTCTGATAATATGGGAACAATGAGATAACTAATTTAGCAAACACTATTTGTTGCTTATTATACGCAAGTAACTGTGTGGGCTCTAAGACAGATACTTAAGGCAACACGTGAAAGATTGTCAAAAGTCTGGAAGTTAGAATTATTTACAAGCAAGAGTCAATAAGATCTGAAGGGCCTTAGAGACCATGATAAAATACTAAATAATAGGACTACTCATAAAATACTAGAACTGCAGCTGTCTTTGAAAAGGCTGTGCCAGTGACTCTCCAGTAGCTTTTTACTCCTTGGCTTTCAACAGAGTGTGTCGGTCCGTTGGAGCTGCTTTAACACAATGAGAGACTGGGTGGCTTAAGTCACAGAAAGGTCTTTCTCACCGTTCTGGAGGCCGGAGGTCTCCAGACAGCCAGGCACCCACAGTGTCATGGCCATGTTCTGCTGAAAGCCTTTGTCCCAGTTTGCTGCTGAAGGCCCTGCCGCATCCTCATGCGGGTGTGAGAGAGAGATGGCCCTTCTCCTAACTCTTCTTCAGGGGCACTAATCCCATTGAAGACTCCAGCTCAGACCTAATTACCTTCGAAAGGCCCCACCTCCGGACACCATCACGTTGGGGATTCGGCCTCCAACATGTGGATTTGGGAGAAAACATGTCGTCCACAGCACGGAGGCCTCAAAGTTTTGGTGTGAAACCTGTCAATTTCACAGTGACCTTCACTGTAATATAATCTTCATCAAATCTCTGTTGTTTCTATTTATTGTAATAACATATAATGTGTGTTATATTGTTTACTTGTATATTTTATATAATCCAGTAGTAAAAATAAAATGTAAAAATGAAGTTAATGCCATGTAAATAAAATAATATAATTAAATATTATGTGTATATATTTATATAAACTTAGAGATTATCTGCATTAGAAAAGTTTTATACCAAAATATGGACATGCATAAAATATTTGTCAAGTGACAGCATCGACAAATGTGGCAAAAATGACACTGACAGGCTAGTAAGCAGGGCACACAGCTGAGGGGTTAGAAGGGAGGCATACTAGGGGGACGGAGGAAGGACAGATGGGAAGGTCCCTCCCTCCCCAGCCACACAGATACACATACGCACCTCGCCTATTCCTCCCCACTTGCCAAATTTGCCAACACCTGGCCACCAGAATACTGGCAACTGCAGAGGAGAAGCTAGCAAAATAGAAATTAAAGTGTTAGCTGCTAACTCTGAGCACATCTGTTCTAAATCAGTTTCTCGAAGATACATTTCATTAAAATCACAGTCTTGCCAGCCTCTGTCATTTTGTGGCTAACTTGCTGTCACTCTGCCACTGTCAGCTCCTTGACGGGATTCTGACAAGATCCAGAAGGTCAGTTAAGCTCTTTGCTACTCTTTCCCATTAATGGTTTATTAACTAGGCAAGGCTAAATATATTCTTTAAATTATGTGTCTCTAGCCAAAACTGGCTCTGCAGAATGTTAAATTTCCTTCTAATCCTTTTCAAGCTATCGAATATATCCTCTCCAGTCTCAACAGAATATGCCTGCTGATCTTTTGGGCTCCTTTTAAACATGGTTTTGGTTTCATTAACTACAGAGAACTGGATAAAAATTTTTTTCTGATAAAATCAATATTCTTTCCAGAGTTTTCTACAATTTATTTTAAAATGTTTTCTTTTCATTTTCCCTCTTAGGTTTTTTATTTTTAAATCTTTTCTTTCGGAGCCTGATTTAGAATCTCTCTTATTGTTAATTATACTCAGTGGAAGTCACTAAAATATCTCTCTCAGTTAACTCCCAATTAACTGAGTGGCTTTAGAGGTAAACTGCTTCTGCAGCATAATCAGCACATTCATGGCTCTGTTTTCTTCCCTCTGACTGTTGTGCAGTATTTCTGTCATGGTAGAGCCAGCACAGTTTATCTCCCTGCAGCCTCGTTCTAGGAGGGTCTGCTCTTCTCATCACCTCGTTGGGGGTCTTCTCTCCTACACAAAGGGGGGCCAGTTGCCAACCACATATATTTTTGAAAAAGAAATCTTTAAAACATAGGGTTCCTGGAACCTGGGGTGCATACCATGGCCTTTATAACTATGGATCTTTGAAAGTATATGCCAGAGGCTGGTTTATGTCTAAGTTTCTGGGGAAAGTATCTATAGCATTTTATAAAATTCTCAATAAATTTACTGGTATACCAACATTAAATACTTTAAAGTTTTTCTGTTTGCCTATTTAATAGATGGCATAACAGGCATAGAAAAAGTAGGAACTTTTCAGTGAAATAGTCAATGAAAGTCACAAGTAATTTAGATTTTCATCTAGCATGGCCGTGCCTTCATCTCTTTGTTGAGTCCAAAATGCCTAACAACTTCCAGCCTTTACTTGCCCTCCAGCACATGGGTTGGGAGCTCCTGCTGATACGAACCACAGCTACTGTCATGGGCATGGGAGCTGCTGGAAGATTCAGCCAAAACTACTGATAGTCTGCCACCTACAGACACATACTTTGTGATATATATATAAATAATTTATATTATAAATTATAATTTATATATTACAATCACACATTAAATATATAATTATATATTCTATATAATAATTTATATATTAAAGTATATTATAATTTATGACATATACACAAAGTATATGATATATATACTTTGATATATATTATATTATAATTGATGATATATATCCTTTGTGATATATGTAATTTATATTAAAATCATAATTTATATTATAATTGCACATTAAATATATAATTATATGTTCTATATAATAATTTATATATTAAATTATATTATAATTTATAAAGTTATATATATATAATTTTACAGTCTCAAGTCTGTGGTACAAATTTTCTTATTCACTGTAATATCAGCTTTTGTTTCTTTATTTCTGATATGCATTCTTTGTTTGCGGATATGTTTTTTCTTTGGTTTTCTTTTCTTTGAAAGGTTTTAATTTCACTCAGATGGTTCCTACAATTAAAAAAAGCAGTATTTAGTAAACTTTTGTACTAAAAGACATGAATATACTTGCATCAGAGAAAAAATTAAACAAATGCAAAAATCTATGAAAAAACAAATAAATACAGAGTGCTTGATAATGTTAAATTTTGGGACAAATGACATTGGTCTGACTGAAGCTGCTAGGGAAGCTGCTTCCGTTTATTTTGGGAAAGCCACGGACCTTCCAATATGACAAATGGTGTTCACATGAGAACAGAACGTCCTGCCAGATTAAAAAAAATCGAACATTCTTTGCTGCATAAACACAACTAATTGGTCACTGACTGAAATTGTTCCTAAATGTTCTGGTTTTCTTAATTACCCACAGAAGACTGTCTTTTATTTTATATACTAAATTTCAGTGTAACTAACTGTTGGGATTTAATTGTCTCTCCTCTGTGCTTTATGAGTGTCTTATCCACTCAGGCCTCATGCTGCCATTCCCATTCAGGTCTGCAGTGTGGGCGTCCAGATGGGGGCAGTCTGTTGTGAGATAATAAAGTGGTTTACCAATAATCAATATCCTTGGTCAAGTATCTATTCTCAGTGTTACTTTCATCACCATTTACTATAGACTGCAGATGTGACCTAATAAATATTACTCAAATCCTTTATATTCTCATCCATTCTTCCCTTGTCCTCTAGCTCAGGCATGGCTTCCCATAGTCCTTAGTCCTTACAATTCATCCATCCACATGCCTCCAATCCACAACTTAAATACAATTTAAACCATATTATTTTATGCAAAAAAATTCTTCGGTAAGTGTTCAGTAAGCAGTAAGTTTTCTTACTGCTTATAGGACTAAGTCCAAGCTGCTTAACATGGTCTCTGCTGCTGAAGTATGATCCTGGCTATGTCTGTCTCTTCTGGTCAATACCCTCCAGACAAGGGCCCCTGATCAAACAGCGTTGGATTAATGCTGCAGCCAGGAAAACCATGCACTGGGACTAACAATAGGGCATCTCAGTAAGAGGGTGGGAGAAGAGACTGGCTGAAGAATTCAAATGCATGTTAGATAATTTGGCAGAGGGCTTGAGAAAGCATGAGGTTTGCTCAGCTTTGGCGGCTGGGAGGAAGTGGGCTACACATTTGATTGGGTATCTTCATGACTTTTATCCAGTTAGAGGGAATGGACAAATCTGTGACTGGTTAAGAAACAATAGTCATCCCTGTTGACTAGGAGAGGAGCGTGCTTTTTTAACTTTATTTTTATTGTTTACACTATCATAAATGTTCTCATTGTCCCCCCTTTGCCCACTTCTACTCAGTCCTTGCCCCGTCTTCCTCCGGCCATCACCACACTGTTGTCTGTGTCCATGAGCTATACATATATGCTCTTTGACTAATCCTTTCCCCTTTTCTCATCCAGTTCCCCTCCTCCTCCCCTCTGACAGCTGTCAGTCTATTCCATGTATCCATGCCTCTGTTTCTGTTTTGTTCATCATTTTATTTTGTTCATTAGTTATCGTGTATGAGTGAGATCATATGGTATTTGTTTTTCTCTGACTGACGTATTTCACTTCACATAATAATCTCCAGGTCCCTCCATGCTGCTGCCAAAGGTGAGAGTTCCTTCTTTTCTATTGCTGCATAGGATTCCATTGTGTAAATGTACCACAGCATTTTTATGCACTCAGCTACTGATGGGCACCTGGGCTACTGAATGCAATCTTAAAGTTAAGTTGTAAAACCATAAAAATTCTAGAGGAAAACATAGGCAGCAGATTTCAGACATCTTGTGTAGAAATATTTTTACTGAAATATCTCCTAGAGCAAGGGAAACAAAGGAAAAATAAACAAATTGGACTAGGTCAAAATAAAAAGCTGCTGCACACCCTCCCCCCCAAAATCAACAAAGTGTAAAGGGAGCCACTGAATGGGAGAACATATTTGCCAATGATACATATGATAAAAGTTTAGTTTCCAAATATATAAAGAAGTTATACAACTCAAAACCAAAAAGACAAACAACCTAGTTAAAAATGGGCAAAGGACTTGAACAGATAGACACTTCTCTGAAGAGGATATAGAGATGGCCCATAGACCTATGAAAAACCTCAAGGTCACTAATCATTAAAGAGATGCAAATTAAAACCACAAGGAGATATCACTTCACACCTCGCAGAAGGGCTATCATCAATAAATCAACAAACAACAAGTGCTGGTGAGGATGTCTGGTTCATTTGGTTAATCTTTTTGTCTCTGCTCAGCCATGACTACAGCATGGTCTTCTTTATGTCCTGCTGCACCACATCAGAGATGGCCTTCCCAATGTTGCTGTTCAGTGAACTGTTTATGATTGAGTAGGGAGCACCATGGACTGTCTGTTGTTGCCAGGTCAGTGTCCAGTTCTCACTGGCAGAGGCTGCCTTTGTTTCCTTTTTTTCATTCTCTCTACTCTTCCTGCTCCACAGCCTGAACTTCTTATGATACGCTGCCATTCTTTACTGTTTCTTGCTCTGTTTTTCAAATTGTCCTCTCTACCTGCAATCCTTAATCACTCCATTTTTACTTGGATAAACTCTACTAATTTTTTAAGTATTCAATAGAATTTTATAAAGAACAGTGTTAGCTTTACAGAAAAGTTGAAAAGATAGGAAAAGAGTTCCAATATACCTGCTGTCTTATTTTTTCTTATTAACATCCTGCATTAGTATGGTACATTTGTTATAGATAAGGAACCAATACC